>PVKC010026891.1:0-15923 GCA_004027635.1 Crocidura indochinensis
TTCTTTCTTTCTTTCTTTCTTTCTTTCCTTCCTCTTTCTTTCTTCCTTTCTTTTTCTTTCTTCTTTCTCTGTATGTCTTTCTATATATGTATGTGTATATGTATTTATATTCCCCAGATATTTTTATTTTAGACACTCTGGTTTACAATATTGTTGTTGTGTATGTAAACATTTCTAATCTTATCATGATCTGGAATTGTTGTGTATAAACATTTCTGACCCTACCTTGATCAGTGATTGTACCCTACCCTAGGGTGTGACCTGGCAGTCTGCCCCCACCCTAGGGTAGTACTTGATTCTATTTCCACCATTGGATGGGAGCTGATTCTGGGTTATAAAAGCAAGGACCTGTAGAAAGCAGAGAACTAACTTTTTTTCCATCGCTGGGCTTCACCCAGGCCGTTTGAGGCTTCGACCTCTGCAAGAAATAAAGAGCTATTTTCTTTGGAAGTTTGTCTGTCTTCTGGATTTCTTCCCGCCGCATTCACCTCAGAACTGCTGGTTACTGGGTGGTAGATGCGTTCTCCGAGCTGGAGGGGAAAGACCTCGTTCTCCCTACCTCCATCAGTGAACCTCTCCTGGGGACGGATTATTACAATTGTTACTGAAGGGGATCATACATATCATTTTACCTCCTTCCAGCACACAGATCTTGTCCATAGTGATCATTTCAAACTATCATTGTCCTAATGGTCCTTTCTCTGCCCTAACTGCATTCCCCCTCTGTTTGTGGAAAGTGGCAAGCTCTATGAAATGGGTATCTTGGTCCTTATCACTATTTATTGTCTTTGAAGTTATTACCATATTCTCTTGTTTTATTATATCCCAAAAATGAGTGTGATGATTTTATGTCTATCACTCTCCCTCTGACTCATTTCACTTGGCATGGATTCTTTCCGTAGCGATTCATGTATAACCAAATTTCATGACTTCATCTTTCCTAACAGCTGCTCAGTATTCCAATATGTATATGTACTAGATTTTTAGCCACTTATCTGTTCTATGACAGTTGGATTTTTTTCCAGATTCTGGTTATTGTGAATAGTGCTGCAAAGACATAGGAATTCCTGCAAAGAATTTTTCCGCGTTGTTTTGGGCACCTAAGTATATTCTTGGGGCGGCATTGCTGGGTCACATGAGTTCAATTTCTATTTTTTTGAGAAATGTTCATATTGTTTTCCAAATATATTGGAACAGTTGGCATTCCTGCAGCAGTAAATGAGAGGCCTTTCCTCCCTGCATATGCATCAGCCCTGATTTTGTTCTTTGTGATGTATGCTAGTCTCTGTGGAGTGAAATGATATCTCACTGTAGTTTTTATTTGCATCTCCCTGATGATTAATGATGTGGGAAGTTTAAATTGCCTTTCGGTCATCCATGTTTCTTATTTGATGCATTATCTGTTCATCTCTCTCCATTGTAATGTGTATATCTCGTTAAACTCTATTATATCTTAGATATAAACCCCCTTAGCAAATGGAATCAGAAAGGTTATTTTTTTCTTTGTTTGTTGGTTTTTGGTTTTTGGCTCACAATCAGTGGTGCTCAGGGGTTACTCCTGGTTATGTGCTCAGAAATTGCCACTGGCTTAGGGGACCATATGGGACCAGACCCTGGGGGGGATCAAACCACAGTCTGTCCTAGGTTAGCGTGTGCAAGGCAAACTCCCTACTGCCTATGCCACTGCTCTGGCCCAGAATCAGAAAGTTTTATTTTTTAATAAAAATAATTTTATTAATTCTTTTCTTTAAGATTGTGTAGTAATTTTTTAATATTTTATTTAGACACCTTGATTACATACATGATTGTGTTTGGGTTTCAGTCATGTAAAGAACACCACCCATCAGAAAGATTTTATGTTGCTTCTTAATCAACCTTTTTTTACACTGAGAATTCTTAGCCTATGATTTCCCATACAGAATTACATACAACTTATTAATGCATTCATTCATTCTTTTTTGAGTGTGGCTCTTAAATATTTCATCTTTATCCATTAATACATTTAGCATCAGGCAGATTTACTCTTTTCCTTTACCTCTCTTTCTGTTCAATGGATTACTGCCTTGGCAAGTGAGGTAGCGCTAGAGGTAAGGTGTCTGCCTTGCAAGCACTAGCCAAGGAAGGATTGCGGTCCGATCCCCAGGCATTCCATATGGTCACCCAAGCCATGGGCAATTTCTGAACACTTAGACAGGAGTAACCCCTGAGCATCAAACGGGTGTGCCCCAAAAAAAACAAAACAAAAAAACTCAGCATCAACTCACAAATCTTTCTTCTCCTTCAAGATGAATATTGAATATTTTCCCTTAGCAACATCATCGTGTTCATAGTGTAGAAACTATTATACTGTTCTCTATGATTATATAGAATTTACAGATAAATGAAACTAAGAATTAGATAAGGTAAAGAGTATTCAAGTAATATATTAGATTTTATTTCTGATCTTCTTATATTAATGTCTGAATTTCAGAGAATTCAAAATAAAAATTACATAATTTAAATTAATTACATAATTCAAATTAGGATTACATAATTATGAAGGCAAATTAGGCAGTAATTGCAGATGATTTTCAAAGTATCAGCACATTCAAAGAAATTATAAATAGGGACCAGAGAGACAGTATAGTAGAGTTGAATATTTGTCTTGCACTAGGTCAACCATAGTTGTGAATCCCAACACCTTTATAGTCCTTGGAGTCATGTCAGGAGTGATTTCTGAGTACATAGGCAGTGGTAAGGTTTGAGCACTGTGGGATGCGGTGTAAAACCCTGATCCAATCTATGAACAAAAATCCAATGAATTGTTCTTAGAAACTAACACACTCAGAAAATAAAACATTTGCTCCTCATCCAGATTTTAGGACATGGAATTTGAAAAGGACTACTTTGTTTTTCTTGCAGTATTTACTAGAAACAATACGAACCTGAAAATCTAACAAATCATTTGTGAGATAATAGCAAGAGGTTAGACAGCTTAAGAAAAACAGGAAGCAATCCCCCTGGTATTTTAAATATTAATCAAAACATGTTTTCCTTAGGAAGATGTATGGTAGAACTATGAGCAATAGAATGAGTCATTTCCAGTCCAGACTGAACCAGGGATAGGGGAGGAGTGTGTCAGTGTAGGATTCATTCTACTACTGGGAGAAAGGTTATGCAATTATAACAAGTATAAATTATATAAAGCAGAACTGAGTCATATGGCATCTATTTACAACACCAACACTATTTATATGTTTCATAACTTTATTATTGAGGCATATTTATTGCTGTTGTATGGAATTATTTGTCTACTTACTTGAAGCCAGTAAAAAAATTATTTGTTCACATTTTTCAAGCCAGTAAAATCAAGAGTATAGCAGTAATAAAAAGTTCTGAATTTAAAATCATATTGGTTTTCTTCCTTTTTGTGTGTTAAATACAATTCATTTTGTAATTCTTAAGACATAATTATTTATTAGCCAAAAATAATATTTAAAATAAGGTTGCTATTTACCACCTGTTGACCTTATTCAACTTGCTTACTCACTATGACAATATGACTGCTATGAATACACAATGATTACAGTTTTTGCTTCTATAGATAAAAATATCTACCCTATACATTTTTTGAGGATAAATAAAACTGAATATCAATTTATTTTTGGTTTTTGGGCCACACTCAGCAGTGCACAGGGGTTACTCCTTGCTCTGAGCTCAGAAATCACTCCTGGCAGGGGACCATATGAAATGCCAGGAATTGAACCCGGATCGGCTGCCTGCAAGGCAAATGCCCTATCTGCTGGGCTATTGCTCTGGTTCCAAAATGAACATCAATTTTAGGGTGACAAAATATCTTGTGAATAAGGAAAATGTATTTGTTCTAATGACTTTCAAATAGTCACCTACTTCTGGTGAAATCTGATCAAGATTCCAGCAATATTATTAGGTCCTTGTTTTTTTCACAAATTATAGTATAATTATGTTCTAACAGTTTTCTTTGTTTGATATATCAGATGCTGAAAATATACTTTCAAATTCTTATATTATTTTCCACATAGCATAAAATACTTGCATTTAGATATAGTTTAAATTAAGATTAACTTTACTCAACTGCTGCAATAATATTACGTATTAGATAGAGAATAACAAATTGATTGCCTTGGCCCTAGATCACATTCTCCTGGCTGATAGGAAGGCATACAAATATGAATAGAAATACAGAGATATGTGGGTTGGGAGATAGCTGAAATGATAGAACACATATCTGCCTGCACAGAGCCCTGAGTTCAGTTCTTGGCAATGCATAAATTGGAGCATCCCGTAAGTTAAGTCAGTTGTCCCTGAGTAGTATCTGAGCATATCCTGACCAAGCTTCCATGAAAGTGATCCCAACTAGATTCCTTCTTCTGCAGCATCAGAGTGTGATTCCTTAGGAAAAAATAGGCAGAAGGAAAGCAGTCCCAGAAAAAGAATAAATGAATAGTGAAAGGGGTAGTAAATTTATAAAACTCTACTCTCTAACACAATAAAGTGAACTCTATAACTCTATAACTACTTGTCTAAAAGTTCTCAATGTATGATAGTATCAAATAACAAAAAAAAGTGAACTTACATGAAACCTCTACATTCTCTTTAAACTTTTAATATCAAGAGTAAAAATCACATGTAGAAGAATTATTTATTTTGACTAAAGTTTATCACTGTAATTAGTGTATAGAATGTATGACTTCTCAAGTAATGAAGAAATTAAAGCAAATTAAAACAAAGTCTTCTTTTCTAAAGCTTTAAATTACCTAACACCCTTGCAAATTGCTTTGGGTCAAATAAGCATAAAATGTTAAAGCAAAAGTTTTGGATGTACCGGGAGGATATTTTCATGACAGCTGTCAGAAAATAAAAGTCTAATTAGTGTTCAAGTTGAAACTTGAAAAATTTGAAGGGGTGAAAGTGTTTTACCTGTGCTCATTTCTCTTAAGAAAGTAAGATTTAAGCTAGTTTATAAAGTTATGGCATGTTATTCTTGAACTGTGTGAGAAAAAGTGATCATCATTAAACTGGTTATTCACTAACCCTTCTTTTTGTAATCATGCGTGCCAATGCATCCTGGCTTTGGAAAAACTTGTGTGGCTTTTGTCAGATGGGTTGCCCACCATTCTTAATGTTATGACTTTGTGTTGTCACTCAAGTCACAAATAATACGATGTTAAACTAGTTCTCACATTTTTCTACTCACAGTGACTCAGTATATTTTCCTGGAAATTCCACTTGCTAGAATAAAGAGGTAATATTAAACAATATGTGTTGAATAAAAGGTATGTTAAAACTTTATGTTTCACATGGCAACAGAATTAGTTATATCTGTGCTTCTAATTGAGTGATATTATATATATGTAAAATTAACAGAAACTATCATGTAAACAAACTCATAAATTTACTTGAAATATGTAAATAATAGAATTGATGGACAGATCTACCTTCTAGGATATTTTCAAGGTTTGGGGGTAGGTGGGTAGTGGAGAATTGAGAGAAGACACACTTGGTAGTGCTCATGGCTTGTTTCTGGTTTTGTCTGGAATAGTTGACCTCATGCAAGAGTAGCTCTCTACCCACTACTCTATATTTCTGGTTGAATATTTGGAATTTTTAAGTACAGTGCAGCTCAAAATAAAATTTTAGCCATACTAGTTACATGTATTATGATAGGTCTACCTTACCAAAAGAATTAGTTTATAAAATAAATGCTTAAAGAAAAGTATTTTCCTAGATTCTAAAATGTTCAAATGAAATAGTAAAAGGAAACATTGTATTAGATTAATTTAATAAGCACCACACTAATCTCCAAGTTTCTTTCAATGGGGATTGTAAAAGTGATTCCATTTAGTTATCATTTTTTGTTATTTATAGGGCAAAAAATATCCCTTTAGGGAATGAATCTGGGGACATTTGATAAAAGTTTATACTGGTGATGGCATTGGTATTGGACCTTTGTATGCCTGGAAGTCTACTATGGACTCAAATGTAAATCACAATGCCTGAACAAAAACTTAATTTTAAATCTCTTTTTATTCAAAAGATTTGAACTGTTACTGAGTCCTGTTTCAGGTGAAAGTAAGAGGCATTTTCCAAAATGTAATTGGTCCTTCAGTGTCTGTCTTAATTTGACCACAGCTTCAACATGAAGCTTTAGCTTTGGAAATTTAGCTCTGCTCCGATAGATTGTAAAGGTTATAGAAGTTCTACTGTATATATAGGAAGATCTTGCTCTCTTAGATCCCGGTGGAACTATTTAGAAGAATTATTTCTTTGGGTACTGCAAAGGTTACTCTGGAGAATCGGAAATAGAAAATTACCTCACATGGTTGAACATTGGATGCTGAGGGAGTAATGTGCTTATTTCAGTCTCCTCCAGGATCAGTTCAAGTATCTAGGATATCATATAGATTTATCAGTTAGTGTTAGCAAAGGGCATGGAAGAAAACTGCTAAAATTAAATTAGAATTCTGTAGTTCAGTCTGGCCAATTAAAACCCATTATCATATTACCTTGTACTTCTGCAAAGGCTTGTTTCTAAATATATTAAACTACCATTGGAACATTAATTAAAGAACACTACAACTCACTTGAGAGAGATTATTTCCTATGCCAAGGTTATTATTTTCTATGCAAGACACATTAAGTCAAGAGAACCAAGGCAGTTATCTGTTGGTCATCTCCTCTATGAGTCAGAGTCGAGCATAAACAGGACTCTTACTGCAGTTTTGTTCTGTGTCTAAACTGCTCTCCTGTATCCTGCTCTTATTTCCTGACATTGTGAAAAGAAAAGAAAAAAAAAAAGAAAGAAAGAAAGCCAACAGCTAGACTGCTGAGTCATAATGAACTTTGTCATTAAAATGACCAAGGTTTTAAAACAATATTAAGTGTGGACTTGTTTTACCTAAGTCTTCCAATGATTTGAAATCAGTCTTGAGAGCATGCTGTGAGACTGACAACTTTTAGGTTAAATGCCAACAGTGAGGTTTGAGAATAAAGGTCTTTTCCTTATACATCTCCCACCCCATCCTTTTCCTCCTAGGGCCACACTGTAAGACTGAAGAGATAGCAGATTCCTTCCTGTGATTCTTAGCCCAGCTGCTGAGTAGAAACAAAAGAACTTATGAAAGATAAAAAGTTCTGACATTTTACCCAAATGTTGATTAACGGCTAGAGTCAGTACAAACAAAATGTTTAATCACAGCTTTAAAGGAGAAGTATAAATATAACACCATTTGACCTTTTGAAAAAAAATGGGGAGAGACCTTTGCAATGTACAGTTCTTGCCTTTATCAAAAAAGCAACACCTCTTCACAGTGCTGTTTGTTGAATCTATTGCACATAAATTCTTCTGACATCTCTCCATAGAAATACAGACGTGTTCCTTCTGTAATAGCCCTTTTGAAATACAATAATATGTCAAGCAACTCTAATTATTTGATATTTTCATTTCACCCACTCCAAATGTACTGAGAAAAGTTGAATTTTTATCCAATAAATCCATTATAATTTGCAATATTAAAAAACTTAAATAGCTAAAATGCACTTTTTATTTCGAGATAGCCTGCTTTGGCAAAGTTTACAATGCAATGGTTCAAAAGTAATATAATTTTTCTTAAACATAATGCACAAAATGAACTCTCTAATAAATTCTCAGCTAATAGTCCACCCATTATTCTTTTACCTACAAAGAATGTGTCCTACAGCCTTATAATAACATGTTTCTTTCCCATAATATTATCTTACTTTTTAAGTGGAAAAAGCAACATTTTAATAAGTTGCATCTCTATATATAGTAACATGCAGTTTGTCAAACTATACAATAAAATAATACTTATTCATATTTTTGAAATGAGAGTTAATTGACTATCCCTAGTTCTCCCCCTTGAGTGGAAAATTTTATCCTGAACTTTCATATCTTAAAAGTTTCCAAAGATCATATATCATACTATTATCACCCCAGCATCTATAATCTGTTTCTCTTCATTATATTTTCATCTTCATTATTTTAGTGGAACCACGTCTCATTCCTCAATCCTAGGGTTGAGGGTCTGGAAGCAACATCAACACAGGAAATCGATTGGTCAAACACCAATATAGTGAGCTTAGTTTTATTCTATTGTTCAATGTGATGAAAAGTAATTTATTTATAAATATTACATTAAAATAACAATTTTGTGTCAAAAGGTTAAGGACAATTATCTAAAACTGGATTAATAAATGTCTCTGCTGCCATTTCATCTTAATTTATTAGTTTAAGCAAGTTTATTATTATCCAAGTTCTTGTACTTTTTATGGAGCCTAACAAGAATGAGAACTTGGAGTGGGCTTTCAGACAGAGATCACAGGAAAGAAAAAGCTTGGAATTATACATTAATTTTACTCGAGAAGGTCATTTGCCTAACAGGTACTGTGTCATCATATTCCATTATTTTCCTAAATTTTCTTTTGATGCACTTATTTCTCTTTTTAATTTTCATTTGACTTACTGTACAGTTGGTGAGTTTTTCATATACGTAACTTATAATAATTATTTGTCACTAGTTCATATATTTTTACTGATTGTAGTACATTCTTTTTTTGTTTGTTTGCTTGTTTTTGGTTTTTTTTTTTTTTTTGTTTTGTTTTTTGGGACACACTCAGCAGTGCTCAGGGGTTACTCCTGGCTCTATGCTGAGAAATTGCAGCCTGGCAGGCAGGGGGGGATCATATGCGATGCCGGGATTCGAACCACCGTCCTTCTGCATACAAGGCAAACACCTTACCGCCATGCTATCACTCCGGCCCCAATTGTAGTACAATCTAATATCCTTTCTGTTAAAGGAGCTACTCCTCCTCCAATGTGTGTACTTAATTTGCATTATTATAAACATATCATATCTGCTATATATATTTTTAAGTAACTAGTTAAATCTATAGCTAAGTGTATTTTGAAACCCTGAAGTGTGAAAAAATTAATGGTGATTTCTTAACAGCAATTTTTGAGGAAATAGGTATCGAAGTACATCTTTTCTTTATATACTTCCCACTGAATATTGATTGAAGCTTTTATCACATCTACTATAATTTGTTCTATATTCTTTCATTCAGAGATCTTGCTTATTGTGCTATCAATGCACTTTCTATTTCTCCTACATTGGCCATACTCCCTTTTCTATATCTTCATAGCAAAAATAAAATAATAACAGAAGGATTTAATTTTGGGTGCCAATGAAGTAATCTGAAGGCATTTATAGCTACAGGAATCTAAGACTTCCTTGCTGGTAAGAGAGAATTTTTTTTTTTTGTGAAACTCAAAACATATTAAACTAAAAGAGTATGTTGGGATTGCTGAGTTCATGGACCCTTGATCTCGATGACCCTGAGCAGAAGCAGCGTGCTGCTGAGAGAGAACCTGCTCATTTTCCACTTGAATGAATTGTGAAAGCATAGAAATCTCACAAGGAACTTGTATCTCTCAAGGTTTCAAACCAAATTTTGCAGATTCAGGAGTGAAGTCAACTGAACTTGATAGAATTATATGCTTTGGTTTATTTTTTCCTCCATCTATACAAATGAGCCATCTGTGCTCATTTATATCATATTATATCAAGTACATGGAAAGAATCCTATCTTATTTAACCTATACCAGACCCTAGGTTAGCAATAGTCATAAGTATAGTTATTTAAATATTTTGTGTTGAAGGTAGGAAATGACATTTACTTCCTTCTATATTCACTGTTCCATGTTTATTGACCTCATAGTGTCTATTATTCCTTGTTAGATTTTCTCTTTCTCACTATTCCCAAAAATTGTATTAACTGACATGGAGTTTGTCAGTAATTGCCTCAGGAAAAGATACCATGTACTAGTTGATATTGGAACAGAAATATGCCATTTGATAGGATCCAAAATTTTCTCAATTGTGACTGGCAGGTATCTCAGAGAACATCAGGCAATGCACAAAATGTATGATAGTACATTTTTCCTTTTTAATTAAACTCTTAATAGTAATTCACTGTATATTTGAAAGCTATATAAATAAAAATTATGTTTTGTTTTACTTTACTTTTGTTTCAGGCTCATACCTTGTAGTACTCCAGGAGAGCTTGGAGGACCATATTTAATGTGTAGAATGAAGTCCAGTTCAGATGTATACAGGGCAAGAATCTTACCCACTTTATTATATTTTAGGCCCCTACATTTATTGTTCTTTTTTTTTTTTTTTTTTTTTTTTTTTTTTTTTTTTTTTTTTTTTTTTTTTTGGTTTTTGGGTCATACCCGGCAGTGCTCAGGGGTTACTACTCCTGGCTCCATGCTCAGAAATTGCTCCTGGCAGGCACGGGGGACCATATGGGGCACCAGGATTCGAACCGATGACCTTTTGCATGAAAGGCAAATGCCTTACCTCCATGCTATCTCCCAGGTCCTTAACTACCATTATTTTATACGGCACATAGAACAAATTTTAGTCAATTTTAAAACTGTAGGAAAAAGTCACTTCATTCTACTCATTGTTTGCTTGTACTTTTCAGTGACATCAGGTGAAGAAATGGACTTCTGATGTATGGTACCTAAAATAAATTTTCAAGTCATTTGTCTTCAGAGTGATAAGGCATCAGTAGACAAAAATAACCTATAAAATTATTTTGTAACTAAAGTTTATTTAAATGAATATTAAAATTAATATTATTATGAAATGATAAATTTATATATAAACATAAATAGATTCTAAGGACTTCCTAAATTATTTATTTATTTATTTAGATTTGGGCCATACCTGGCAGTTCTTAGGGGTTAATCCTGGTGCTCTGCTTGGGAATTATTTCTAGCAAGCTCAAAGACCATATTGGATGTCAAGAATCAAATCCAGGTTAGCTACAAGTAAGACAAGCGCGTTACTCACTGTGTTATTGCTTTAGCCCCTATAATTTTAAATAATAGTAGTTATTAGTTTACTTTAAATATTCTTTTTAACGGGGCCTGACGGTGGCACTGGAGGTAAGGTGCCTGCCTTGCCTGCGCTAGCCTAGGACGGACCACGGTTAGATCCCCCGGTTCCCCATATGGTCCCCCAAGCCAGGAGTGACTTCTGAGCACATAGCCAGGAGTGACTCCTGAGCGTCACCGGGTGTGGCCCAAAAACCAAAAAAAAAAAAATTCTTTTTATCTTATGTAGACATTTCAGATGACATTGTATCTTTGTTGTAGAGCACAATTCCCAGAACCCATGTTGTAAAAGCATACAAGTCTATAAGCTAATTCTGTTACTAACTATATGCATTTGACCAAATTACTAAAATTTTTACAAATAATGTTACTTATCTGTTTATAATCTGTGAGTATTGCAAAATAAATCTAGACATAATAGATGACTATTGACTGTTTCAGACATTTCTGTAAAGTATTAAAATTTACCAGGAAAGAAAATATGGTTAATATTTTAAACAAGTTTTTTAAACTATAATTAATTTTCTTTATTAATGTACAAGACCTCGACAAAACTGCTAAAAGAAATTCCATACCTGTCCCCAGAGAATATTCATTCTCCCAGTGTTTCAAGGGTTCTTCCAAATTACCACCTCTTCCATATAAGTTTAGGTTTATAGCCACATTCTCTAGTTCCAATGGTTCCAACCATCTGTTATTCTCTGTCAATATCTCTTTCTTTCTCACATATGAGAGAGATTTTTAAAACAAACATTTAGTTTTTGTTTGTTTTTTCTAGAGGTCATACTTTGTGATGCTCAGAGCTTAGTCATATCTCTCTGCTCTGGGATCACTCTCGAAAGTCTTGGGGGACCATATGGGGTACTGGGATAGAACCCAGGTCAGGTACATACAAGACAAGTGCTGTATTCCCTGACCTAATTATTGTAATTTTTCTTTGTATTACCCTTACATTATTTACCTTTTAGATGTAAATAGTTTTTATGTGCTTATTGTCATTTGAATATATATTTTATATTAAGCCTTCTCAAATCTATTGCTTATTTTTTAGTTTTTTTCATATTTACATGATTGAGTATTAAGGAACCTGCAAGTGTTCTAGATATAAGTCACATGCGTTATATATGTACATATTGATAATTAAAGCTAAACATCTGAAATTCCACAAATTTATAAATCAATGGTAAGTTAAAACACTTAAAATATATTTATTTTAAGTAGAAATACAAATTAATAAACCAATGTTAATGCTTATATGCCATTTATAATAATTAAAAATAACATTAAATTGATGTTATAAATAGAAAATTTAGTAAAAAATTGAGAAGAGAATTAAAAATAAGGAAAATTTTGAATAAGTCAATAAAATAACAAAAAGTTAAAATATTTTCCTAAAATATGGATATAGTTTTCATGTTAGAATATATTATATTACAGATAGTACTTAAGTATCTGCATTAATAAGTAAAGGGCTATAGGCAAAAATAATTCCCCTGAGTAAAAGAGAACATTTAATATAAATTAACTTTTAATTCACTACTGAACAGTATGAAATTCTTTAGCAAACTCATAATGTATCTACTTTTCTTAATCTAGTAAAGGACAATCTAAAATACCATGAAAGAATGAATGAATGCCATGAATGAATACCTTACTCAATGGCAAAGTGCTGAAAAGTTTGTCAAGTCTTAAAAAAATATTTTTTTGTTTCCTGAAAAATTGAAAATTCTAAGTTTTAAGACTATCAATTTCCTGAACTGTTGCCTTTTGTTAAAGGTTTGCATTGTTTCTTAAAATTTGAATAATAACTTAGAATTTATGGTAAGATGTTCATTTCATTTGTTTTTTTTTTCTTTACTATATTTTCCTTACTATATTTCCTTTCAGATTGTAGTGTTCATTTTATAGATCTGTTGTGAATCTTACATGCTTTTATTTGTAATTATTTTGATTTTTATATTTTATTATTCTTCATATATTTTCACCTTGTCTTCTGATTATGATGTATCTTGGAGTTTTTATTCCTGGTTCTATTTTTACTGGGACTTTTCTAGCCTCTTCTACCTCAACATCTATATTTTTCATCTCTAGTAAATTCTTAGCTATAATTTCTTGAACTTGTGATTCCTTATCAAATTTGCCTTCCTGTATTTCAGAGACTGACAATTCTTATATTGCTGATCCCATATGAGATTGACTTCATCCCAGAGGTCTTTGCTGTGCTGTTCATTTTCTCTTAAACTATTTTTTATCTTCTGTTCTTTTGTGGACGTTTTCTGCTTCAGATCTTGGAGCTTCTTGATCTTTTATCAGCTGTGATTATTCTGTTGCTCAGACAGTCAATCGCAATTTTTATATTGCCAACTATATTTTTTATTTCTGTCACTATGGAATGTAATATTCTCATTTCTTCTTTCATCTTTCTGTGTTTTGTTTGCAGTGCCATTATTTCTTTGGACTCATTAAACATCTTCATTCTGATGTTACTAATATCATTCTCAAGATTAGAGTAGTGCTGGTTTGATGAAAGTCTTTCTTGCAATTATTTCGATTCATTAAATTAGTTGGTGGGGTTCTACATGTCTTCTCCATTGTGTTTACAGTGTATTTTGTCTGTGATGAGGATGATTCTCTGTTGTAATTCCATAGTAGTTATAACTAAAAAGATGTTGAGGGTGTCAGGTATGGTGGCTACTAAGACTGAGTTGGAAAGGAGGAGATTCTGCTTCATAGCAAAACAAAGAGGGGGGTGGCTGGAATGACAGTCAAGAATTGAACCTTATCTAGGTTTTTGGAAGAGCATGCAGAGCTATAGGAGATGGAGGTGACTAGCTGAAAAGATGGTCAAAGGGGTTAGGTGTGGGAAATAAGGGAGATTTTAAGAATAGCATATATACTCTCTTGAATTTTACCTCCATCTAAACATTATCTCCATTTAAAATTTCTTCACCATTTTCTTATTGATGTATACTGTATTCTTGGCATTATTTTGATTTAAACAATAATGCAATGACTTTTTAATATGTATATTACTCTCTCTGGTAATCAATTTCATGCCTGTGATTCTTTTTTAATTTTAAACGAATTTTAATGAAATTTATCACATTAGTTTCCCAAAGTTTCTAGCAAATTTGTATTTTTTTTGTTCTTAACATTCATTATCTCCCTGTATTCTTAGTTTTGCTCACCTTATTCTTTTGTTCTTTAGCATTTATTCGCATTATACCAACCCCCAATACAGCACAGTTATCATCACAACATGGAGGAAGAGAAAATGAATAGAGAATATTTTTATTGTTTTAAAAGATTTAAAATGTGGAATCTACACAGTGCATGACAATAAGAAAAGCTATACAGATTTCATCAGCAATTGACCCCAACTTAGTGAATCTCAAAAGACTGATTTTTGAACTCAGGGTACATTTGGCTGTCCAGAGACATTTTTATTTCTTAGTACTTGAAGGGTAGTTACTGGAAGCTAATTAGATAAAGACCAGAGATGTTAGTAACTATCCCAAAATAAAATTGGCAGTTCCATAGCAGGAAAAAATCTAGACAAATGTCAATCAAAATTAAGGAACCTCATTATAAAGGTGGAGCACATAGTACAGTGGGTTAACTGCATCATATACAGTCTCCTAAATACAGACAGGAGTAAATCCTTAGTTCACAAAATATAATAATCCTTGAGCATGACTGGGTATGGATCCAAGCAAACAAACAAAAACATACATAGTAAAACTCATTATTGTTTAATAAAATATTTTTAGAACTTTTTAAAAGAATATATTTAAAAGAAGAGATATTTGTGAATCCTGAATACATAGAAAAAATTACATATGCAACTACTTGAATCTAATGAATTATCTTTCAGCATCAAAGTTAGTCTCCTAAACTGATGTGAATTCTCATATACTAATGTGAAAAATTATAATTTTTATTTTTAAATACTTTAACATTTTACATTATTCAATGAATCTACTTGATGACATATTACATAGAAAGGAGAAATTTCTAAAATATTTCCCCAATTGTATTTAATAAATGTATACTGATACTAAAAGCACATTATCTGAGACTCCTGGGTACTCTATATATTTTACAACCTTTGCAGAAAATTATCTTCTTTAGAACAAACCTATTTTAAGCATATAAACCAATATCTATTCAACATTACACGGAGTACCTCTATTTACTTACATCTTGCTTTATCTTGAATTAACTTATTCCATTCTATTTCTTTTCTTATATGGTGAATTTTATTATTTTACATAAAATTGCTTTTTATACATTTTTAATTGAATCAGTTAAAAAGTTTCAAAGTTGTTTATTATTGAGTTTCAGTCATACAATGCCCAACAGTCTTCACCACTGCACATTATCTTTCATTTATGTACTTAGTTTAGCTTCCATCCTCCCCAATACCCCCATTTATTCATTTCTTATATAGTACATTAAAATTATTTTGTTAATATAACTTATATCATATATATTTTAACTTTTCTTTTTTTATTCTTTATTTCTTTTTTTAATTTTAATCATAGTGGTTTACATGATATTCACAGTAATATTCTGTTTACAAATAAACATTGAATCAGGGGAATTCCCATCACCAAGTTGTCCTCCCTCCACCTCCGTTCCCATTCTGTCTCCCATATCCTCCACTCTCTCCCCCTGGTCTTCTAGATTGAGTGACTCCCTCTGTTTCTGGTTTATTACTTGGTGATCTTATATCTGATTGGGCTTGGTGTCTCCATTGCTTCTCCCTCTGATTGGGAGGATAGGATTAGATAGTTCGAGTTTTGTGGTTTTGTTTGGGGAAGAGTACCATAATAGAATGGGGTAAAAATTAAGTATGCCTACAATGGGCAGAGTCCTTCTAGCAGCTCTCATCCTCAGTTTGAGAGAAGGGGAAAAGAAAAGGTGAAACACCACAACATTTTACAAAGACATATCAAATAAGACATCAAGTGAGCACTGC
>PVKC010026892.1:0-15949 GCA_004027635.1 Crocidura indochinensis
CCCCCCCTTTTTTTTTTGCTAAAAATTTAAAAAGACTTTCTAGACATAAACCACTTGTCCTCGAGAGAGGAGCACAGGCCTGAAGTGATCATTTCTGGGTGCAACCCAGCACAGAGCCTGGCTGCGGGCAATCTGTGTTCAATTATGATAAAAAGTTAAATTAGCTGAAAGAGAATTTTTCTGGTTACTTGAGTCTTGCTGCCTTTTGGACTCCATTAATCGTTGACTCATTAAATCATTTTCATTAACCCTTTCTTTCTAATGAGTCTCAAAAAGAATCAGTCTTTTCCAGCATCTTTCTGCCCTCTGTTGTTCTGGGTTTTCTCAGTTAGGGAGCTCTGGGCCTTGGGAATAGAATTCAGTACCACAAGGTACTGGATTCACTCAGTGCTGAGTGAGTGAAGGAGACTGTGCTGCATGCATGTATCTTACTGGAACTAAATTGTGATTTATGTCCTCAAGTCGAGGGGAAATAATCACATTTGTACTGCAGTTCTAAAGTTTCTTTTATATCTAGAGAAAGCCTTTTCTTTTACTTTTTAATACAACAAGCATTTCATTTTTGCTTTTATTAATTATACCTCATCCCAAATAATGTAGGTTTTCCTTCTTGCTTCAGTTCTGAAGCAACTGTTAAATATATTTTGTTCTGTTTTGACTCATACATTCTCCTAAGCATGACAATTTCTAACCAGAAGCCCCTTAATACCATCTTGTCCTGGTTGGCAAATTGGAGGGGCATGCATAAAATTGACTCCCCAATTTTTCATTCACTGGCGTCTTCTACAAGCAAACCTTTGTGCTCACTTGGAAGCATGGAATCTATGCCTAAGGTGTCCGTGTTGTGTTTGTTTTCAATGAAAAGGCCAAGATTGTATAGAGTGAGCCAACCTGTCTTTGTGCCCAGGCACAGGTCACTGCCCGGTCCCCATACCTGGATGGAGACTCTGGTCTCAGGAGTTGCCTCTTGATCTTTGGTCCCTAGAGTACTCCATTCTTTCCTTTCTCCCCTCTTCCCTCATCTAGAAATGATGACAAATTACCTCTCTGCCAATTGGAGAGTCCTCTAAATGGCATGTGTGTCAAAGCCTTTAGAACAGAATGCTTACTTAGAGGGATTCTGCAGCCCAGGGAGTGGGCCTAATTATTATGCCTTTTGATGAGGCGCATTTACACCTGCAACTTGCTTTGCTGCCTTTTGAAGGCTTGTTCTGGATGATGAAACTCATTTCCATGGGTGCCCAGGTGCTCTGTGCTCCTGTCTTGTGATCTCTGGGACCTGCGTCTTCCTCCCCCACCCCCAAAGAAATGCCTGCAATACGGGCATTTCCCCCCAGACACTTGAATAATGAGCTTAGAGATAACAGTCAGGCAAGGGAAATCACCTTTAATCAAAGTTGCCCAGACTTGGCCCACTGGGGACGAAGCTAGTGACCTGATTGGCTCTCCCATCTGAACCCCTCCCTCTTCTGACATTTAGAGGGAATCTGGTCCTACAAATGGGGAGCATGTAAGAAAAGGGGGGGAGTGGGTGTGGAAGGGGAAGCCAGAGTTGTCAAATTGTTAAGACAAATGGGGCTTCAAGAATCCTAATTAAACCTGAAATTGCTTAGAAATAGGAAGCAGGTAGGTATTGTTGTTAGTACTGGGAGAAAGTCTCAATTACAGCTTCTTTTGAAATGACCTGCAGCCCTTAATTGGCCCTACAAGGAGTGGCCTTGAAAGGACATAGAGCTGGGACTTCATTTGTGTATTTGACATTCGCATGTGGCTGTTTTTTTCTTTTTGGGGTGGGGTGGGGTGGGGTGAGGCTGTGCTCAGGAGCATTCTGATTGCTCGTGGCAGTGCTTGGGGACCCATTTGTGGTGATGGGTTGGTTGTGTGCTTAAGGCAAACCCTTTACCCATTTGCTATCTGTCTGTCCCCCATTTCTGTTTTGAATGCTTGGGTATGCCCCAAGAAAATGGAAATTTTCATCCTCTGATTCAGTCCTCTAGTGTTTCTTTCCAGATACCGAGACATGTCTGTTTAGCTGGGACTCTGGTTCCCTGAAGGGCACTGAGGGACTCCAATTAGAAGTGGAGATACCAAATCCTGTCATCACACTTCATGAGGTCAACGCCAGCACCTTATCCCCCTCATTCATAGGATATAGGAGAATACTGTAGCATTTGGCCTTTTAAGCAAATCACCAAGTGAGGAACAGAGCTAAGGCTTAAGTCACTATTTTATTTTATTGTTTATTATTATTTTTTTATTATTTTATTTTAATTATTTATTTTATTTCTTATTAGTTTATTTTATTAAGTTATTTTGGCCACACTGGTGGCATTCAGGTATTACTCCCAATTCACTCCTGGCAGGCTCAAGGGAACTATAGGATGTTGGGGATCAAACCCAGATTTGCTGAGTGTAAGATAAACACTCTCCCTGTTTGCTATCATTCCAGCCCAACCACTATTTCATTTTTATTATTATATCACATTATTACTAGTATCATAATTTGTCTTGGCTCAGGTTTCCAAGCACATAAATTTTTTTTTCTATGGGAATTTGGCTTTCATTTATTTAAAATACTCTTACACACACCGTGACACAAGAGCCTCATTCTTCAACAAAGCGTGTGAGTGAGTGAGTGTGTGTGTGTGTGCGTGTGTGTGTGTGTGTGTGTGTGTGTGTGTGTGTTGTTTCTGTGGTAGATTGGATAGAGTCATAACCAAAAAAATCCGGAGTCCAAGCTTCTAGTTCTAGTGTCTAGATTTGGGATCCTTTTATTTGAGTCAGTGTCTGGGGCCTGCTGGGTTCTTTTTTTTTTTTTTTTTAATTTTTTTATACTTTTTTGGCCACATCCTTTTTTTGGCTCAGGGGTTATTCCTACTATTCGCCCAGAAATCGCTCCTGGCTCAGGGACCATGTGGGATGCTGGGGATCGAACCCAGGTCCATCCTGGATTGCCGCATGCAAGGCAAATGTCCTACTGCTGTACTATCTCTCTGACTCTGCAGGTTCTTATTCCTATAGTCTCACTTGGGACTTTTCAGCAGTGACAGTTATCTCAATATGACTGCAGGCATGGCAACAATTATTTTTTAAACACTTTCTGAAATTCAGGCACATTCTCAGGACTTGGATGTTGCTTCTCTGAGTAACCCTTTATTTTATGCTTCCTGCCCTTTGACAATGGGAAAAACCTGGGTGAAGTAGCTGGAGCAAATTGTTGTAGGGCAAAGAGGTGGGCAGTCAGCTGCCAGCCAGGTCTTCTGCATCATAACCTGTATGATTTACCACCACCTCAGACTCTGTCTCATTGGTTTTATGAGGGTCTTCTGGAAGGATGTTTTTCTAAAAATCTAGTCAAATAGTCCAGAAGCTTGGACAATACCTTAGAGATGTGATTTGTCCATCTGTTACTATTATCCTCACAGCTTTGCAGATCTCATTGGAAAGCAAATGTACTCATAGCTGTCCAAAAAGACACGGACACAGGCCAAGTGGAAGAGATTTGATTCACCTTGGAAGCTTTTGTCTTTAAATTTTTCCACCAGAGGTTGGTGCCAGCTTTGTCCAGGGAGATAAAGAGACCACATTTGTTCCTCCTGCTCTCTGAGTCCCTCTGATGGAGGTCTGGGCCTTTGAGGCTTTTATCTGTGTTGGTACAGATTGTGGACTCCCAGGATAGAGTCCTGAGTTGAAAGAAATGAGCTTCACTTGGGGGTGGGTGGAGAATCACCTTATCTTGTGGCGTCTGGCCCTGCCCGTTTGCTCCTAGGGTCATAGAAACAAACCCAGGACATAGGTCCCTCTTAGTGAACAGAGTTTTGAATAAGGGTATTTTCAGGCTGATCTGATTTTCTGTTTGCTCTTGGCAACTAGAATAGAAAATGGTGCAGAGTGAAGGATGAAATTGGAGACAATAGATTTGGCTCCCCCCCACCCCATTATTCCCACTAAGTATCAATGCTACTGGCCCCATCATGAGGGTGGAGCATTTCTGCCTTTTTCTTCAGAAGCAAATTAAATCATGCTTAGAAGACATGTTCTATAAGTGCTGAAGTGCTTGTATCTTTTATCGTGAACTTGTATGTGCCATAATGTTTTTAAACATTGCTTCAAGAATTGCTGGTTTTTAATGATTAGGAATAGAGAAGCAGTAGACCTTTATGTTATGAGCCTTACCATGAAACAATCAAATATACAGAGTGCCTGGGTATTTTGGTCATCTGGTCTAACATATGCTCTACTTGTTAACTTCATGGTCTAGTTGCCCTTCATGCATGTCCTAGTCTATTTTATTCTTGTCTGGATGGCTCCAAAATCAGTCACAAATATAGGTCAACATCTCACCTTATTCTAGCATTCTATCTTTTCCTTTTCCATATCCCAAGGTATGGGAAAAATATGACAAATCTCTTGTCAACGGGCTATTTATTTGCCAATATAGTTGAGCTTCTAGTAACAACTCATTAGAGATAAACACTTTACTTACTCATCAATGCACATCTTTATGTGAGTTTTTTTTTTAATAGCCATTGAATGTAACTGAGGAAAAAAAGAGCAACGTCTTTTTGTGCATAGCCTATCTTTTCAAGAGATTTCAGCACCTTTAACTTTGGTTCTTTCTCTATTCTGCTAAGAGGTTTTTAAGATTTTGGTAACAACACTAGTAAAGCATTAAGCTTTTTATTTGTAGTTAAACTCTAAATAAGTGTTCTGCAGGGTTTCTGAAATGCTCAACCAGATTCTTATTCAGCCAGAGAACATGCCCGGTTCAGTGCAGGAGAACCGCATATTGGCATACCTAGTCGCTTCTTTGGGGCACCATAAAATATATTTGCCAGCAACGAAGAATAGTTGTCAGGGGCATTCTCAACACAAGGCCCATAAATACTTTTGTTTTCTGCTACTTCTTGAGTGTAGCAGTACCTTTGAGCAGTACCTTTGAGTTGTCCACCAGAACCTGTAGGTAACTCAAAGATTGTGTGACTCAAAGATTATGTGAGATTCATGCCCAACCACTTGCCTCCTTGTGACACCATTATTTAAACTAGTGATCGGACATTCAGTTCTTACTTGCTCCAGTTCTCTTGCTCAAGGATGACTTTTAGGTTAAAAGAAGGCTCAAATGAATCGTGTGTGTGTGTGTTTTAAAATCACTGGATTCTTATCTGCTATGCGGTTTCTCTTCGCTGCACTCATGATCATCTAGAAACTGATTGATTCCTCATTCTGTTTACAAAAACACAGTAACTTATTTGCTATGATCCTATGTGCAATATTTTATAGACTTTTGTGTGTGGAATGGAATGATGTTCCATTTGTTTGTTTGTTTGTTTTATAGGTCACACCCAGCAGTGCTTAGGAGTTACTCCTGGCTCTGCGCTCAGAAGTTACTCCTGGAAGACTCGGGGGACCTTATGGGATGATAGGATGCCGGGATTCGAACCGGAATTCGTCCTGTGTTGGCCGCGTGCAAGGCAAATGCCTTACCGCTGTGCTATCGCTCCAGCCCCTGGTGTTCTGTTTCTGCTGGTTTCCTCATCTCCTAGCTAAGTCTAGAGAACATTAAGCTGCATTTCCATGCAAACAAGCTCTTGATTGTTTTCTTTCACTTTTATCTAGTATCTCCCTTCATACTTCCTAAAGGCAGAGCTGCAATCAGCGACCCAAGGCCTTACCCTAGTATTCATGAGCTATTCATGATCCCTCCAAAGGCAAGAGCCACTTCTGTGTTGGAAGACTACCAGAGCTGCTAAGTGCTCCACGCTGGCGACTCCTACTGGAAGCTTCTCCCATGGTTTCCAGCTTCCCTCCCTTGCTGACTTTCTCCTATTTTTCCCACTCATCTCAGTAAGTGCTGACTCATGCAAGACCTTAACACATGCCCCAAAGCTCAACCCCTGGCTCTCTGTTTACATCCTCCACCTCTCTTTTGGGTGAGGAAATGCACATCCAGCTCTACTTTGAACTTCAGACCTATAGATTCAATGGCATAGACTGATCCACAAGTCACTTTGAAAGAGAATGATCCAAATTTTCCCTCATAAAGAGCCTGTCCAAAGGAGAGTGGGTAAAAATGGCTCCTATATACCCTTCAGGGAAATGCTGGAGGTGGAAGGGACTCTTGTGTGGCTGCTTGCTGAGAGTTTCAATCAGGAGAATGCTGTTGGCTTATGAGGTCTGAGTCAAGGTACAGGCTCAAAGGTTCTCCGAGCAAGGAAGGTTGAGGGATTGTGATAAACTTGAGCTGAAAAATGATGCTTTCATCAGTGAGAAGAAAATGGAGTAGTTCTTAATAAAATTGGGAGCAGGCACTTCACGACATCAAATGCTAGGGAATCCCAGCTGTGAGCTCTTTTGGGATTCTAGGGGTGTCCCCAGTGCTGCTCCTTGATTTATAGACTGTAAGGTGCATTTAGGTAAAAGCCTAAATGAAGATATTCCCCCGACTTCCACTTCCAGTAAACTCTTCCTTTGAGATGTAAACACCCACTGGGTAGTATCGGACTTGACCTTCCCCCTCCTGGGATTGGGAGTTTGGTTTGAATAAAGAAAGGAGTGCTGGCTTTAGTCTTGAGTGAGAGAGCAACCGGCAGAAAGAGCACATGACAGAGAGAGAGAGGCCATGAGGCAAAAAGCAGACTAACTTCAATGACTTTCCTCACTGGGTTGGCATTATTTTTCCTGCCACCCTGCTTCATCAGACCCATCCGCCTAAGGGGTTAAGAACACAGCATGTGGTGAGATGAAGTGTTATATTTTCTCCTACACGGTGAGACTACGTTTGGATACTTTTATTTTATAATAGCCCCATTGAAAGACAGCTTCATGCTCTTCTTATTCCAAAAAATTGTTCCCATAGTTTCTCCTAAAATGTCATCTATTTGATTCCCTAAACCTGAAATTTGGGGAACAGGGAAAGAACCCCAATTCCCAACATAGAGGCTCTCAATAGAGAACATAGTGATGATGAGTTGCAACCTCATCATCAGGGTAAGAAAGAAAAATAACTGAATATCAGGTGGGCAAAGGTGCCCACTCCAGGGGAGATGTTACACACATCTTCATCCAGGAACCCACTCAGCCTGACTCAGTCTGTGTGGGATGGGGCGGGGGCACACGGGGTTCCCAGATGAGAAAGCAAATCTAGACCCAGAAAAAAGTACAAGGCCTGGGGTATGGGGATGTCAGGGCTCACCAGTTGAGCCCTTCTCCTCTGTAGACCCTTGGCTCCATGTGTCTCAGATCGAGCGAGCGTGATCTGGGCAATAGTTCCATGGCATGGCACCCTCATGATTCTTGCAACAAAGAGCTTGTTCTTGGGAGGACTTCCTCTCTCAAGGACTAGCTGTGTTTTCTCTTCATGGTTCATGTCACACAAGGACAGATGTGATTTGAGGACTGGCTGTGATTCCTCTTCCTATTCATGCCACTGAAAGGACAAATATGGAGGACCAACTGTGTTTCCTCATTCTGGTTTATACCACATGAAAAATGGATGTCATTTGAGGATAGTTGTACTTCCTTTACCTGGTTTATGGTACAGGGTGGTCACATACAACATGTATTCTTAGCTCAGGGAAGTACAAACATAGGAGGAGCCAAGGCAGTTAAGGGCATAGGTAGACATTCAAATTTGCTTGTCCTGATAGCTTCTGAAATATAGAGCCCCAAAACCTGGTTTGGGGGTTCTGGATAATACAGAGCTCCCTTAGATGTGAGTATGGACTTCAATTCTCCCAGGACTTTTCCCCTTCTTCCTATGTCTTCACATTGCAACATGTAGGACCTCTCCTGTTGGGATGGACAGATGCCCATTGAGAAGGACTCAAACACCCACTTCAGGCATCCCAGCCTTTCCCTTTGTCCTGGTTGATGTCCCCTGCACTGGCTGCTGTTTCTTTTGCCCCACACCTTCCCCAGGGCTACAGAGTAGACAGCTAAGAATTTCCTTTCCTGCATCAAAAATCCTGGTGCCAGACAAGAGAGATAGGATGGAGGTAAGGTGTTTGCCTTTTATACAGAAGGTCGTTGGTTCGAATCTCAGTAGCCCATAGGGTTCCCTGAGCCTGCCAGGAGTGATTTCTGACATAGAGACAGGAGTAACCCTTGAGCCTTGCCAGGTGTGACCCAAAAAACAACCAAAAATCAAAAAAAAAAAAAAAAAAAGAATCCTGGTGCCTCATCTCACTTGAACCTGAAGAACCCCGAGGAGAAGATTTTTGGGTGATTCTGATCAGACAAGTAAAGAAACATGTCCATAAAAGGAGATCTGGGCCTCTAGTAAGAGAGGAGGCTCCGAGTGCCAACTAGGAGCTCTTAGACACCTATATACTGAATACACATATGTATGTTGTGGTTCCTCAAACTACCCCAGTGGAGTCAGCTGGGCCTCAAAATCAGAAAGAGCTGACAGGTAATCCTATGCCTTTCATGTCAGTCAAAGCAGTTTTCTCTCCTTAAGTGGAAACTCTTCTCCCATCAACACAGAGGTTTTATGATGGTAAAAATGTATGTTTTGGGCCTCTATAGCTGCTGAAGCATCAAGAGAAGAGAAAGGTTCAAACTTGAGACAATTTGCTGATAGGAATACTTGGTCCCAATGAAAACCATTCCTCTAAAGCCTTTATCATTTTCTTTCACAAATTTTTATTTAGTTTTTTAGGTATTTTTAATCCCTTCACTCAGTGGCTTATACTGTTCTCTGCTGCCTTCCCAAGTTATTTTTGGGGGGTGTGGGGGTCACATCCAGCAGCATTCAGGGTTTGAAATTATTCATGGCAGGCTACAGGGACCCAATGGGATGCCGGGGATCAAACCCAGGTCAGCTACATGCAAAGCAAAAGCCCTTCCCGCAGTGCTGTTGCCCCAGCCCCAGTTTTCTCAAGTTCTTCATGGCCAGCACAATGGGCTGAGTGCTGTTCTTGTCATCACCACTATCTTCCTGCCCATACTGAAGTCAAAGGCAGCATTTGCATTTTCAAAGCCAGAGCGGTGATCACATCTGCATTGGCCATATGGCAGATGTGCTCGAATGGTTCTCACACACATATGAGCTTTCAGCTGTGCAGTGCTTGTGGGAGACGTGGGGAAAAGAGCCGGAATTTAAGGATGAGTGTTCCTTTTCCTCTTAGCAACCACTTATCTGAAAAGAATCTGTTTGTCATGCCTTAAAAATACAGGCAAAAGGATCCAAGTTACTGATTTAAGGAGAGGAATTTCTCCCTTGGGCTCTTATCTTGTAGATGGAGTAACAGATGTGCTACATAGGGGGCCATATCCCATCCCTACACCTATGGATGGCATTTTTTATGGCAAAAGAGAAATTTCCAATCCCAGATTAGTTAGTGGCATCACAAATTTATCTAAGAGGAAGTTAGAGGACCTGAGGAACTAAGGGAGAAGCATAGTGGAATATGAGAGGGAGGATGTAAGGAAAAGGCCATAAACCAGGGGATGTTGATGCCCCTTCTAAACCTGGGCCAGGTGAAAAGGTTTATTCTCTCTCAAACCTCCAGAGGGAGCATAAAGTAAATCATGCCTTATGATGGACTTGGATGGAGATGAAGGCCTTTTTCCACCATCCCAGGCCACGTGGCTTCAGCCCCCACTAACCGGCGGGTCTGGAGGTTCATAAGAGCGACAGGTAGAAATCTCACTCACAGGCAGGCTCCCTGAGAGATATCATCTTTATTTAGGCCTAGCCATCAGATGTGGCTGCTACCATTTAAGCATGCTATTAGCAAGCCCTACATCTTACATCCATTTCACCTCTGACCTACATGTTGGCCAGGATCCAAAAGAGTAGGCAATAGGGCAGAAAGCCTGAGACTCCAGACCTAAATACCCTTCCAAGACCCCTCCCAGGAAATGGGCAGGGTCTGCAGGTAAACATAATATCCGGATCCCAAAGTCCCGCCCAGGAATGGGCAAGGCTCAGGTAGTTATCTGTACCCAGGGGTGAGGCAACAGGAGCACATACTTGGCAACAATTCAGTGTCAGTTCTCAACCATTTGGACATATAGCACTCAGGCCTGTAGGATAAGCTACTTGTATGTGGTGAACTCACCAAATTGGATTGGGTTGGCCTAGCAGTGATAAGAAATTATGACCTGAGATTAATGTTCATTTTATTTATTAAACATTAATTAATTACTTTATTTAAACACCCTGGTTACAAGATGCTCATATTACAGTTGGATATTTCTTTTTCTTTTATCCTTCACAATGGCAACGTTGTTCATGATTGATTGAGTTTCAGTCATACAATGTCCAACACCCTTCACAAGTGCATTTTTCATGCCACCAATTTGTGATCTGCATTTTATAGATCTGCTACTCTTGAGAATGTTCTTATTGCTGCTTCTGCTGGGTAAGAAGAGGTGCTACCCAGAGGGCAAGTGATCTGGGGTGTTGGCCCCTCTCTCTACTGATAGGTGGGTTGGGAAGATGTCCCATCCCAGGTCATGCTCCAGCTGACTGGTCTTGGTAAGAAACAGAGCCAAAGGGTCAAAACGGTGGCACAAGGGCTTAGTGAGCGCTAGCCTAGGATGGAATACGGTTCAATCCCCCAGCGTTCCATATGGTCCCCCAAGCCAGGGGCAATTCAATTTCTAAGAACATAGTCAGGAGTAACCCCTGAGAGTCACCGGGTGTGGCCCAAAAAACAAACAAGCAAAAAACAAACAAAAATTAAAAAGAAACGTAGCCAATACTGTTCTCGTGCAACAGTTCTATTGTTGCTAGCTCAAGCTCTTCACAGAGCAAGCTGAATTTTCCTTTGGGCTCATGCTTTCTTCTTAAATATGTGACTACACATTGTCCTTTGCCCATGTATCTAGTGACCCCTAGAAGTGGTCAGTACAGTTGGTGCAAAATTAATTAACACTTGGCACACATGTAACATAAGCAAACTGTTAGTTCTGAACAGCAGAGCTGGACATTGGTGAATTTTGTGGTGGATATAACAAAGATTCTTTTTTTGTTTGTTTCTTTTTGGGTCACACCTGGCAGAATTCAGGGGTTATTTCTGGCTCCACTCTCAGAAATTGCTCCTGGCAGGCTCAGGGGACCATATGGGATGCCAGGATTTGAACCAGTGACCTCTGCATGAAAGGCAAACGCCTTACCTCCATGCTATCTCTCCGGCCCCTGACAAAGATATTTGAGAAGAGGATTTCCTGTTGCTTTGTATGGCTTTATGGACATTTTCTCCAGATCAATTCTTATTCTTTTAAATATATATACATATGTACATATGTATACATAAATGTACAGATATGTATATATTTTTGCATTTTGGCCACACCCAGTGGTGCTCAGGAGTTAATCCTGGCTTTGCACTCAGAAATTGCTCCTGGCTCAGGGGATCATATGGGATTCTGGGACTTCTTCCCAGGTCTCTCCTGGGTTCGCCACCTGCAAGGCAAACCCCATACAGCAGTACTATCTCTCTGCCTCTCTTTTAAATATAATTGTCTAATTTAATCATCTCTTAGTGTTCTATTTTATTATCCAGGTCTTAGTCAGTTCCCCTATTGCGGTGTATTTGGGGGATGTCTGTAATGTTATTGTGTTGGTTTATAGGCTCTGCACTTAAATGTTTTCAGCAACTTATTTGAAAAACAGGTTAAGAAATTGTTTTGTTATTTTCTCTAAGATCATTTGTATTGTCATAGATGTGTAAGATTTTGAGAATCACCATTTACCTTTTAATGTTGTTTATGGCAAGATTATTGTTTCATTGTATCTACCTTAGGCTTCTCCTTTTGGGGTGTATGTGGTATTTGTTATTTCCAGATGGACTTTCTTCCAGCCTGATGAGAGACAAAGTCACAACCATTTTCTCCATTTAGTTCAATGTGATTTTCCCCCCAAGGCTGAGTTGGAGCACTGCTGATCCTTAACCAACCACTTGATTCATCTTGAGTGGTGTAGCTTTTTTATTCCCTTGAGCATATTTTTGACCCTAAATCTCTGTCGGCTGATTTGATTGTTTGATCATGTCATCTCACTTCTCAGAAGCTCTAGGCAGAATTAAAATATAGAATAAAGGATAGCTGTCTAAGTATAGACATTGTGATTCTGAAATACGTATCCCGTGAGCCCAACACCTCGGCAAAGCAATTTGCATCGTATAAAGGATCCTTTTCTTACCTTGGGTGGTAACGAAAGTGAAAATTTCTAGTTGATAGTTTCCTTTTTCCACATTAAACTGAAGTCTCTTTTCTTAACCATATAAATTGATCAAATAGAAAAGAGTCAGATCTTTCCAATCACATTACCATTGGATTAAAAAAAAGAACAAACACGCTTGTCCAAGTTTTTGCCTTCTGGAATTTCCCATTCAACAATGTTTCTTCTTACATTACAATTGCATAAAAGCAATGCTAAACAAATGTTTATAGAGTCTTCACTCTGAAATATTGATAATGAATTCTACATAATAAGCACACTCCTTTTCACCCTTGGCAGTTTGAATTTAAAGTTTACATTTTGCAGCAATTTTGATGACTTAATTTTGAAGCAGTTCTTCAAAGATATTTTGGAAATGTCTCGTGCCATGAATTTATTCATAAACCAGTCTGTCAAAAACTTGACTTCCATGGAAGAATGTTTCTTGAGTGTGTGATTCCTCCCATGGTGGGAGCCATTTTGAAAGATCATGGCTCACATTGATGCCTACTTGAATATTTCGATCTGCTGCTATTAGGATAGGGGAGTGTGTGACCATGACATTTTACTCCCAGACATGTTTCATTGGTTATGGGGTTTATTCCTCTCTTAATCATGAGGCTGATGAGTGTAAGGAAAGGTATATTGTATCTAGTCATGGGTCACTACTGATTACTAGTCATTATCACTCTTCAAGGGGTTGATGAATCATAAATGGGGAATCATAAATTAATAAAGTAATTAAATTAGTAATAATAATAATTAATAAATCATAAATGGGAAGTGGAGAGGGAAAATTAGTGCATAGTATTATTTTGGCACATAACAAGATTACTTATGAGAAGTAAGAATCAAATATTTATTTATTCATTAAAGGGGTCTTTGAGTAATGACCAGAGAATATCAAACAGGCAGTGGGAAGGAACTGAAAAGTTTGGCGACTCAAGCACATTCTAGGGTGTGTTATAGTGACCTCCCTATGGTAGTTACAAGCTATGGGTCCCCCAACTCTGTACTCTAATTGACAGGGAAAACTAAGTAATAGTTGTTTTTTTTCTCATGTTCACTATTCCATCTGGTGCTTTCTGAGAGCATGGAACCCCATTTAGACACCATGTCCTTATTCTTTAGTGCAAACTTGACTCATCTAAATATTTGGGTAAAGTGAGGGTCCTGGGAGGGGTGATTGTAATTCTGTCATTCAGTGGACCCAATGGAATGTTTATTTAATGATAGGTCAAGGACCACACTTTGAGTATTGTGTGATTCCCATTTGCAGGAGGGCAAGAATAAGATGCCTGTAGGTTCAGGGACAGAATAATAATACTTCTAATCTAATGATAGGGTGCATGTTTGTGGGGATAGAAGAATCCAGTGGACCAAATTGTATGAATTCTGCCTCTGCTGTGGCTAAGTTTTGGTGACTCACCCTTAGCTTGTGGCATTTTAAGGCTATCAGTCACCAAGATTTATGTTTTGCTCTATTTGTTTATGTTTTGTAGTTGGTTGAGTGTTGCTCAAGCTCTACTCATGTGTCATTTCCCACTCAGCAGGGAATCAGTCATGGCTTTTAAAGTGATTGATTAGCTATTTCAAACCCAAGTCTTTGAACATGCCATTGGCTGAGGTCAAATCATATGTTAGTAAGGTGGGAAAGAGGCTTTTTTTGCAGCCAGGTGAGCTAGGAAGGGTCTAGAGCATAACCCTAGCCAGGTTATAGTCTCCAGGTTGCAATGAGAATAGATGAATAGTGCTCAGCAACTGCCATGTAGGAGAAACTCAGTACATGTCCGTGATTCTTTTTGTCTTCCTTGGGTCTTGTGTCTTGAACAAAATCACATCTCATGGCCAAGTGGCTGAGTCCTTGAGACTGAGAAAACTTTGAGTTTTCTCAGTTGCTTCTGTCTCCATGGAAATGTGATCATGGACAGAATTATCTAGCTTCTGGCCTATTAAGTGATTTGATGTCTGCATCTCTCATCCCGGTGCATAAAAGGTCACACACCATCCTGGTGTTAAAAAGGATCACATGGTCTGTTATTTCCAAACAATTGCAGATAATGGTTTAATTTTATCACCCAGAATTTTCTGAGCTCTTGATTTGCATGTCACATCATGTGATGCCACTGCTCTATTCTCTGTATTCTGTCCTGAATATTATCTTATTCTTAAAACATATTTTAATTATAACACCATGATTTACCGAATTGATCATAACACAGTTGTTTCAGGCATTAAATTTTGAAAAAACAAACAAACAAACAAACAAACAATCCCATCACCAATGTTTCCTTCCCTTCACCAGTGTCCCTACCACCTTAGCCTTTCCCTTGGCAGGCACATAAATGCTATTTTATATTGTTTGTCACAACACAAATGGAATTACTTTTTTTAAATTAATATCTTTATTTAAACACCTGGATTACAATTGTAAAGAACACCCCCTTCACCAATGCAACATTCCCATCACCAATGTCCCAAATCTCCCTCTTCCCCAGCCCACCCTGTCCTGTAGTCTTAACAGACTTTCTACTTCCCTCATTCATTCACATTGTTATGATAGTTCTCAATATAGTTACTTCTCTAACTGCACTCATCACTCTTTGTGGTGAGCTTCATGTAGTGAGCTGGAACTTCTAGCCCTCCTCTCTTTTGTCTCTGGAAGTTATTGCAAGAATATCTTTCATTTTTCTTAAAACTCACAGATGAGTGAGATTATTCTTCATCTATCTCTCTCCCTCTGACTTATTTCATTCAACATAATAGAATCCATGTGCATCCACATATAGGAAAATTTCATGACTTCATGTCTTCTGATGGCTGCATAATATTCCATTGTATATATGTACCACAGTTCCTTTAGCCATTCATCTGTTGAATGGCATCATGGTTGTTTCCAGAGTCTTGCTATGGTAAATAGTGTTGCAATGAATATAGGTGTAAGGAAGGAATTTTTGTATTGTATTTTTGTGTTCCTAGGGTATATTCCTAGGAGTGGTATAGCTGGATCATATGGGAGCTCAATTACCAGTTTTTTGAGGAATCTCCATATCGTTTTCCATAAAGGTTGGACTAGATGGTATTCCCACCAGCAATGGATAAGAGTTCCTTTCTCTCCACATCCCGCCAGCACTGCTTGTTCTCATTCTTTGTGATGTGTGACAATCTCTGTGGTGTGAGATGGTACCTCATAGTTGTTTTGATTTGCATCTCCCTGATGAATAGTGGTGTGGAGCAACAAATGGAATTATTAAAACTTAGATTAATAGAGATCCATTTAAATAATTATTATATGCCTCAATGGTATTACTAAAAATCATTGTCTAAGGATTTACTGAGTTCTGGTTGGTGTTAGTTGAGGTTTAAGTTCACCAAGTTTGGTTATCTTCTATGTAACTTTCCCATAAGGCTTGCTGTGTTGCTACTGGGCTGACACTATAACATTTTAGATTGTTGTGGCCATGTGGTCTGGGTTCTATTGATCCAGAACATATTTGGTAGCTTGGAAGTTTAGTAAGATTAAGTTGTGGACTTCGACCATTTCTGTCTGATAGTGTTGGGAGTGGCTGCGGGTGATTATGTCTTCAGGCAGAAAGGGGAATCTGCCCCAATTTCTTTTGAGAAGATTCCAGAGATTACAGCAGAGATCAGACTAAAGTGCCTATTACATGCCGCCTCTTATTTGTTGTTGTCACATCTCCAAGTGATGAGGCCTAAGTCAGAATTCAGGAACTTGAGCACTTCAAGAAGCCTGGGTGAACCTTCCAAAGTGTGTAT
>PVKC010026893.1:0-15962 GCA_004027635.1 Crocidura indochinensis
ATTTCTGAGTTTAGAGCCAGGAGTAACCCCTGAGCGTTGGCGGGTGTGACCCAAAATATATATATATATAAACCAAGATTTTCCGCTAGATGGAAGGCAAATGGTCTCAGGGCTAGGGATACCCTGATATTATTTAATCTAGAAGAAATTATGGGGCCGGAGGAGTGGCGCAAGTGGTAGGTTATTTGCCTTGTATGCACTAGCCTCGGATGGACCATGGTTCAATCCCCTGGTGTCCCATATGGTCCCCAAGCCAGGAGTGATTTCTGATCACATAGCCAGGAGTAACCCCTGAACATCACCAGGTGTGGCCCGAAAAGAAATTATATTTCTGGGGCCAGGCGGTGGCGCTGGAGGTAAGGTGCCTGCCTTACCTCACTAGCCTTGGAAGGACCACGGTTCGATTCCCCCGTGCCCCATATGGTCCCCCAGGCCAGGGGCGACTTCTGAGCGCATAGCCAGGAGTAACCCCTGAGCGTCACTGGGTGTGGCCCAAAAACCAAAAAAAAAAAAAGAAAGAAATTATATTTCTTCCTTGCATTGTCTCTGCTACTAATAGGAAACAATATTTTTATGTAATAGAAAAAGTTAACATTTGCTGAATACTTTGAACATGCCTCTTAAAATAATAATTTCCACACAATATTTCCTGTAGTTTTCATCAGAACCATTTAGGAAGTTGCTATTAATTTTCCCTTTCAAAGATGAGGAAATTTTTGAGGATTAATTTAAGTAGTTTACATAAAGCCATGTTCTTTAGTGATTGCCAGAATTAAGGGGTTTGACTACAGATTTTTGACCATGTAATACCTAATTTTTAATCATAGTGAAATGATAAACCTCCATAATAAAGTAGATTTAAGTAATCTTAATTTTTTTCCCTTGTACCAGGTCCTTTGTAATTTGTTAGCAGTAGATGGTATTAATGAACCTGATGTCCTAGCAATTAATGGTGGTATGTATAAAAATAAAGATTAAAATTATCACTTCACTTTTTTAAGGCAAATCTGTTTTTTACAGCTTTTTTTTTCCCTCTTGTTTAAGCTTCTGTGGCCCTTTCACTATCAGATATTCCTTGGAATGGACCTGTGGGTAAGTAAAGATTTACACATAAGAAGCTTTTGTTTCAAGAATTATTATTGTGCACATTATAATAATGGCATAGATGAACTAATCTCCATGAATTATCTCCTCAGGAGTTGAAAGAATTCTAAGACATTTTTCAACTCCTTGACACTTTCAGCCTTGTTTTGTTTCTAATAATAGAGGTTAATGAGGCTTTATAACCCAACAGATACTTTAATGAGAGAGAGAGAGAGAGAGAGAGAGAGAGAGAGAGAGAGAGAGAGAAGAAAAGAAAAGAAAAGAAAAGAAAAGAAAAGAAAAGAAAAGAAAAGAAAAGAAAAGAACCCGGCATAGAGGCAGCCAGGAGAGGGGAACGGGAGGAAATTGGGAAATAAACTGGTGAAGAGAAGAGAGTTGGAACATTATATGACTGAACCTCAACCATCAACAGCTTTTGAACACTATCACTGTGATTCAAGAAATACTTTAAATTCTTAGTTACCTTTTCTGTTTAAGGGCCTTTTTGGAATGTAATCCAAATATTGTTTGGGTGGCCCAAGACCATCCCTGACAATACTCAACCAAAAGACTGATGTTTCAGTACTAGAGCCTAAGGATGCAGTATTACTCAGCTCTGAAATATAGGTACCACCAGGACCACCCAGTGTTGCTCATGAAGGCTTTTGCAGAGGGGCAAGCTGAGAAATTGTTATATATGTATATATATATTCTTTTTCTTTAGTTCCCCATCCCATCCTCTTCCTCTCTACATTGTTTTTAATGATAATGCTGTTAGTACATGTCTATTTAAGCTCTTATAAATTGTGATCATATAATATAAAAATAATTTATCAATTGAATGAATAAATTTAAGTGCTACTCAGCTAAGTATTACATGAACAAAGGCAGACTTGGACACTTGACAATGCAAAGATGAATGACAGTTATTTTGGCATAAGTTAGGGAAACAAGCTGTTATTTATAGAGTATTATAAAAAATAATAATAACATATAATAATAAAATAATTATAAAAATAATAATAAAGGACAGGTCTAGTCCTGTTAGGTCAGCTTGTCAAGATGTACTTCTCTAGGAGCCGGAGAGATAGTACAGTGGTAGGGCTTTTGCCTTGCATGCAACCAACCCAGGAGGTGGTGGTTTTGTTCCCGATATTCCATATGGTCCCCCGAGCCTGCAGGGTGAATTTCTGAGTGCAACTGGGTATGACCCAAAAACAACAACAAAAAAAGCTGAATTTTTGACAATCAGATATTAAACTTTAGAGAATATATAGTTTATATCAGCCTAAGTATGATAACAGATATAAAGAAATGATTATTTAAGCAAAACACAGAGTAGTCTAATGAGAGCAGAAAATAAGAGAGAATTGTGTCTAACTTTAGCAGGAATAATGGACTTTATTGTGGTCACGATTAAAAATAAAAGATATTTCATTAAAGTCAGCTCTGGAATAATCTTAAAATACTGAGCATATTTTATGGAATTTTTTGCCAATATTTTAGGGGCAGTCCGAATGGGAATGATTGATGGAGAATTTGTTGTTAATCCAACACGAAAAGAAATGTCTTCCAGTACTTTAAATTTAGTGGTTGCTGGTGCTCTTAAAAGTCATATTGGTAAGTAAATTAAGTACTACATTTTTCTGATGAGTGCTTAAATTTAACATGTATAATGATCTGAGAAAATAGTATAAAACTGACATCAGTTTGAATTTCCACCACCATATATGGTTCCCAAGCCCAGTTAGTTGTCCCCGAGCACTGAGCCAGTAGTGCTGACTATCTCTGGATAGTCAACCCTGACTATCTCTAGAGATGTAGCTTAAGTCATGTACAAGATACCAGGGGTCAATCCCCAGCATCAAATCGTCTCCTTGTTAAAGTAAACAAAGTAATTAAATTTTTAATTTTAAATTATTTTAGGTGATTTCATTGCAAATAACCAGGGTCTGTGTTATGAACTTAAATAGTGTGGATCAACACAGTGCTGTATAGTAAACCTTTTTTTCTTTTCTGAAGATTGTTTTTAAAGTTTGTATTGACTGATTGATTGACTGATTGATTGATTGGTTTTTGTGCCACACCCGACAATGCACAGAGATTACGCCTGGGTCTGTGCTTAGAAATCACCCCTGGCAAGCTTGGGATCATATGGGATGCCAGGAATTGAACCAGGTCCATCCAGGGTTGGCCACATGCAAGGCAAATGCCTTACCACTGTGCTATCCTCTGGCCCCTGTATAATAAAACTTTAAGGAATTTTCTTATTAAAAGAATTTGTTGTTGTTGTTTTTTTGTTTTTGTTTTTCGGGCCACACCCGTTTGATGCTCAGGGGTTACTCCTGGCTAAGCCCTCAGAAATTGCCCCTGGCTTGGGGGGACCATATGGGACACTGGGAGATTGAACCGCGGTCCTTCCTTAGCTAGCGCTTGCAAGGCAGACACCTTACCTCTAGCGCCATCTCTGTTTAGGGGGAGTTTTTTTTTTGTTTTTTTGTTTTGTTTTGGTTTGGTTTGGTTTTGGTTTTGGGATCATACCCTGCAGTGCTCAGGGGTTACTCCTGGCTCCATGCTCAGAAATTGCTCCTGGCAGGCACGAGGGACCATATGGGGCACCGGGATTCGAACTGATGACCTTTTGCATGAAAGGGCCCCAGATTTTTTTTTTTCCCCTAAATTCCCAATACAGACCCGGCAAGGGTCTGGGTTGAGGTGTATATGGGGTGCATTTACTGTACCTCCTCTTTCTATACAGTCAGTGTGAAGAACACAGCCTGTGGTAAGAATTGGGAGGCCTTATTTTTTTTTCCTTTTTTTTTATTTTATTTTTTTCTTTAACTTTTTTTTTTTTTAACACCCCCTTCATCAGTGCAAGTTCCCCACCACCAATCCCAGATTTTTTTTTTAAATGAGAAATGTTTTGTTTTGGAACCACAATCAGTGGGTTGGGAACTAAACCTCTATCTGTATTCAGAGGTTACTCCTGGTAGTGCATTAGAATCCAGTGGTGCTGAGATTCAAACTTCAGAACCCAGCCTCCAATAATCAAAGCATGTGTTCAGGCCCTTGAACTCTCTATGGCCCTAGATAAATAAATTGCTTTTGATAGGGGTGGGTCAGGCTGGGGTCACATCCAGAGGTACTCAAGGCACTGATGTGCTAGAACAGGGGTTTCAAGCAAGGCATGTACCTTTGCCTCTGTATTCTTCTCTAACTCCTAATGTAATTATAAAGTAATATTTCCTTGGGCCTGGAGTGATATTACACTGGATAGGGCTTGATACAGCCAATCTGGGTTTGATTCCTGTCACCCCATATAGTCCCTTAAGCATTGCTAGGAGAGATTCTTTAGTGAGGATCCAGGAATAAGCCCTGAGCACTGTATTGTCTAGCCAAAAAATAAGATTTTCTTTACCTTATTATTTTTTATATCTTCAAATCAGCTTATTGAGGTATAATTTACATCTAATAAATATTTTAGATCTCTTAATTTGTGAAAATGAAAGAGGATGTCATGGAATAAAGACAAGAAAGAATTATATAACCATCACAGTATCGCGGTATCAGAGGAAGTTTCTAAATGCCTTATATGAAATATTGAAACCTTATATATCTTTAGTATTCTCCTCAGTTATAATAATTTGGGCAGGGGCGGGGGGAGGTGTCACACCTGTTGGTTACTCCTAGCTCTGCACTCAGTGTTGCTCCTGGCAGAACTTGGGGGACCATATAGGTTTCCAGGATTTAAACCAGGGTCTGTCCGGTATTGGCTGCGTGCAAGGCAAACATCTTACTACTGTACTGTGACGCTGGCCCATCTGATAATTGTTTTAAAATTCTTCTACGTATGTAACCCCTCCACAGATGGTGTTATGATTTTTGCTTTTATCTCATCAATTAAACATAAATTAGAAAATTCAAGAGTAAAAGACCAGCATATGGTATTTACTCACATTTTTGCTTTCTGTTTTCTTCCCAATATTTTATATTGGGAAATACTGAATATTGCCCATTCATTATACTGAAATGAAATAACTTTGGCTATTCTTCTAGGGTAGATCTGTTGATGACAATTTTTTGTACTCCATGTAAGAGTAGTATTTTTATTATTTAGCATTAGTATTAATATTAGTTAATAGTTAATATTAGTATTTTATTGTTTAATAGTAGTAATATTTCCTCAGTATTCCTAATTTCTTTTTGTTTTTGGGTCACACCCGGCAGCGCTCAGGGGTTACTCCTGGCTCTATGCTTGGCACAGGGGACCATATGGGATGCCAGGATTTTAACCACCATCCTTCTGCATGAAAGGCAAATGCCTTACCTCCATGCTATCTCTCCGGTCCAAATATTTTCACTGGTTATAAAGATTCTGAGTTGAACATTCTTTATTTTCAGAACCTGTAAAGTATTCCAGCTCCTTTACGCTGCCATTTTTTTGATGATAAATCTGATAGTTGAATTGCTTTTCCCATCAGTAAGGTGTTCCTTTTCTCAAATGATTTTAATACTTTTTTGTCTGGGCTTTTATGAATTTAATTACAATGTGCTTTGTAATTCTGAATCTATAGATTTATTGCCAAATTTTTCAGCTTTGTATTTTTTTACTATTTAACTCTTCCCTCTTCTTCCATTGACCCAATACATTTCTTGTTACAGTGTCACAGTTCTTTGATAAGTTGATAGAATTTCAACATAAAAGGACACAGGGGATTTTTTTTTAAATTTTAGATCTAGAAGTCTTTTGCATTTAGAAGCCTTACAAACTATTTAGATCTGTGTTTCTCAACCTTTTTCCAACCATGGGCCCAATCCGACCTTGTTTTCTTTTATATCTCCCTAACCCCTGTCTAATAGACCTCATGCTGTGAAACTTATATCTTCCCATTTATGCGATTTTTCACGTTTTGTTTTGTTTTGTTTTGTTTTTTGGGGGGTCACACCCAGCAGTGTTCAGAGGTTACTCCTGCCTCTACGCTCAGAAATAACTCCTAGCTGACTCAGGGGACCATATGGGATGCTGAGATTCAAACCACCGTTGGTCCTGGGTTGGCTGCATGCAAGACAAATGCCCTACCGCTGTGCTATCTCCCCGGCCCCTGCGATTTTTCACTTTTGACTCTTGGAATTCTGCAGATGGACCTTAGTTGCAAGATGCTGATTTAGATAATAACCTTAATGGTAATATGTAGTTTGTAATTCAGGTATTATAATAACAAGGTATAAACAAGGCTTGAAGACACAAACTTCAGCAAGTAAAGCTCTTGTCTAGAAAGATAACCCAGGGCCTGAGTTCATGTTCAGCAGAGACCTAAGTTCTATCCAAAATGGCTGGTCCCTAAATACTATCCAGTTAACCCATCACATTCTCTCCCCAATCCTACCCTGCTCAGATTGTGTATCTCCCAAAAAGCAAAAAAGCAGAGGAAAAATTTTAAAGAAGCTGGGTCTGCTCTGTGCAAGGCAAATACCATACCTGCTATACCATATTGCTCAGGCCCAATTTTTATAACACGTAAATAGTCTTAGAGTGGTAAGTAGGTTTCTCTTATTGACTTATTTGAAACTGTATCAATGTAAAAATGTCCCACCAAGGGGCTGGCGAGGTGGTGCTAGAGGTAAGGTGTCTGCCTTGCAAGCACTAGTCAAGGAAGGACCACGCTTCGATCCCCTGGCGTCCCATATGGTCCCCCCAAGCCAGGGGCAATTTCTGAGCGTTTAGCCAGGAGTAACCCCTGAGCATCAAACGGGTGTGACCGAAAAAAAAAAAAAAGTCCCACCTAATGGAAGGATAATGTGACAGTGAATTTCCCACAAGTAATTGGGAAATCACATCAAATAATTGCTAAATAGGAGCATTTATGAGAAATGCCATGTTGCATGTATGAATGTGTGTGTGGTTTGAGTGCTATACCTGGCTATGACTTATTCCTGGCTTTGCTCAAGGATAACTCCTGATGGTGCCAGGGACCAAGAATCATACCAGATCAGCCATATACAAGGCAAGCACCTTACCTACCTCCTGAGCATGTATTGCATATTTTTTAATATATATATTAAAAATATATGTATTAAAAGTATAATTATGGGTCAAAGATAGGTTTACTGCGAGAGCATGTGCTTTCACCTGCAGTTTTGATTCTTTTTGTTTGTTTGGGTTTGTTATTCTTTTTTTTTCCGCTTAGTTGATTGGTTGGTTTTGGTTTTTGGGCTAGATTCAGCAATTCTCAGAAATTACTCCTTGCTCTGTACTAGGGGTCAATCCTGGCTATCCTGAGGGACCAAATAGGATGTTTGTGATCAAATCACCTTGAGCAGGCCAAGCAACCTCCTCACTGAGCTATCACTTCAGCCCCCTGGAATTGAAGTCATTGACAGTACATGGTCTAACAAGCACCATAGGGGGTAACTCCTAAATGCTGAGCCAAGAGTAGCTCCTGATGATTGCTGGATATAGTGTACAAACAAAAAAATGAAACTGTGCACTGGAAAATACGGAATTTTGTCTTTGTGTCTGCTAACTTGAATTCGATTTCTGGCACTACATTGTTTCCCATGCATAAAGCCAGATGTAGCCTCTGAACACTTCTGAGTATCCCCCAAAAGCCCTAAAATAAATATTTAAGGGGCCAGAGAAATAGCACAGCGGTAGGGCTTTTTGCTTTGCATGCAGCCAACTCGGAACTGGGTTCAGTTCCCGGCATTCCATATGGTCCCCCAAGCCTGCCAGGAGCGATTTCTGAGCAAGGAGCCAGAAGTAGCCCCTGAGCGCCAACAGGTGTGACCCAATGCTCCCCTACCCCAAAAAGAACATTTGGGGTATTTGAATTATATTTCAATAGAGCTGTTGGGGTTATTTTTTAAGTGCATATTTTTTTTTTCATTTCTAAAGAGAATCACTTGTTAAATTTAAGAACATAAACCTACATTCAAATATTAAGGTTTCACTCATTGCTATTTGCATTTTGGTAGTATGAGGTAAGAAAAAAGGTAATAAAGAAGATTGATCTTTGGTATTTATGCCATGACATTCGAAATTGTTATATTGATAAAAAAAAAAAGTCTCAGTGACAATGTTTTTCTCTTCTTTTTTCCTTTAGTTATGTTGGAAGCCTCTGCCGAGAACATTTTACAGCAAGACCTTTGCCATGCTATCAAAGTAGGAGTGAAATACACCCAACAAATAATTCAGGGTATTCAGCAGCTGGTAAAAGAAATGGGGGTTACCAAGAGGACACCTCAGAAGTTATTTACTCCATCACCAGAGATTGTGAAGCAGGCTCATAAGTAAGAACTTAGGTACAAAAGAAAATTTGAAATTGTCACCTGACTTAATATTCTCTCAGAAAACACTCCATAGAAGACATTGTTAGTGCATTACTTCATAAATACTATCCTTCTATTTAGGAATCATTACTATAACTGTCTTTAAAAGAATAAGTTCATTTTTCTTTTCAAGGACCAAAGTTTGAATATAAAACAAAAAGGGGAACTTACTGGTCAACATTCTTATAATCCACAAACCATTTTGTGTCGAGACAAAGCTCAAGATATTGGAAGTTATTGAGGTTCTCAAAAAAGTAATCTACTATAAACATTACATTATGCCAGTACTTCAAGTAGCTTACTGAGTACGTTGGAAATGAGTTGGGGACAGGAAGGAAGCTCAAAGGACCTTAATTTGCCTAGAGGAGTCTTAGGTTTGATCCCTCGTGTTACATGGTTCCCTGGCTGTCCCAAATTTTGCTCAAACTCAAAAAATAAATGAGTCAGTAGGAGACCATTATGTTTGAAATAAATAGAAAACCTAGTTTCAATTTAATATTAGTCACATAATTGTCAGAGATTAAAATGAGATATATAGGAGCCTGAGTGCTAACATAGTGGTAGGGCATTTGCTTTGCACCCTGCCGACCTGGGACAGACCTGGGTTCGATACCCAGCATTCAGTATGGTCCCCCTAGCCTGCCAGGAGCAATTTCTGAGCACAGAGCCAGGAGTAACCCCTGAGCACCACCAGTGTGGCCCAAAGACTGAAAAAAGAAAGGTATAAATTGTCACCAGCAAGTTTCCTGAAATATATACAACATGTGTAGAATGGGATGGGGGGATTAGTGTGTGGGTGAAATGTTCACTACTAATATTTTAAGAATTTTTTAGGATATTTTTGTTTGTTTGCTTTGTTATCTTGGGCCACAAAAACTGGTTCTGCATACAGGAATTACTCCTGAATGTGCTTGGAGACATGGATGCCAGGGGTCAAACCTGGCTTGGCTGCATGCAAGGCAAATACTTTGCTACAGTATTATCACTCTTCCCATTTTTGTAATGGAAACTGCCTCATTTTTCTAGATACTGTTATATTGACACTTTTTTTTTTTTTTTCAAAAATAGACTTTCCATGGAAAAACTTTATGCAGTTTTCACAGATTATGAGCATGACAAGGTATGTTTATCTGGATTTTTAAAAATGATTTTTTTGTGTCACAGTTCCTAATTTTGGTATGAATTAGGTATATATAGAAAAATTTTAAACAGAAAGCTAAAGAAAAGCCTAGCTGTTTGTGTCTCCATTCTCTGTTAATACAGGTTTTATGGAAGTGTATAAATATATTAAAGAGTAAGCTTCTTGTGAACCAATAGCCAGTTCTAATCTTTAAAAAAAATAACTACCTTTAGAGAAATCAGAATACACTTTGATTGTAAATAATTTAAAAATAGAAATGTTAGGGGCTTGAGTGATAGCACAGCAGTAGGGCATTTGTCTTGCACATTGCTGACATGGAACGGACTCGGGTTCGATCTACAGAACTAACCCCTGAGCAGGTGTGGCCCAAAAACTAAAAATAAAAATAGAGGGGCCGAGCGGTGGCTCTGGAGGTAAGGTGCCGGCCTTGCCTGTTCTAGCCTAGGACGGACCGCGATTCGATCCCCCGGTTTCCCATATGGTCCCCCAAGCCAGGAGCGACTTCTGAGCGCATAGCCAGGAGTAACCCAGAGCGTCACCGGGTGTGGCCCAAAAAGCCAAAAAATAAATAAAAATAGAAATATTAAGTTCTGCAATGTGTATATAATAACTGAACTTCAATTTCAGATTTCTAGAGATGAAGCAGTTAACAAGATAAGATTAGATACAGAGGAACAACTGAAAGGTGAGTTTTATTTTTTCCTAATTTTGAAATTATTTAAATGAAGTAATAGATTTTTTCAAATTTACATTTGTGGTACCTTGAGATTATTATTTAAAATTTTGCAGTAAATTTACAAAAATAGTACATCTCACAGACACTATTAAATCATTGTGGTCAAGGGCCAGAGCTATAGTATAGCAAGTAGGACGCCTGCCTTGCACATAGCCAACCTGGGTCTATATAGTCATTGGAGCACTACCAGGAGTGATCCCTAGCACAGAATTAGGAATAAGCCCTAAGTACTGCTAGATGTGGCCCAGAAAACAAAATTAAATGTTGTCAGCATTGTACCCAGCAAAAAGGGCACTAATAAATGTTAACTGTACGGTCTACTATACAGACATTATCCTTTAAAATAGGATATGCTGTTACTTGAAAACCTGATTTTTTTTTAATTCGTAATCTGATATTTAAATACTACATCTGATTTAAGGGGATTGAGTGACTCACATTTACATCTGTGTCTTTATCTAGAAAGAAATTTTATAAATCAAGACTGAATGTATACCAACTTTTTTTCTTTTTATCTTTGCTTTTTTGGTTGTTGGGTCACACCTGGCAGAAATCACTCCTGGCAGGCGCAGGGGACCATATGGGATGCCAGGATTCTAACCACTGTCCTTCTGCATGCAAGGCAAAAGCCCTACCTCCACGCTCTCTGGCCCTGTGGGTGACAATTCTTAAAGAATGTCAGAAGTTGGGGGGGGGGGAGATAGCATGGAGGTAAGGCGTTTGCCTTTCATGCAAAAGGTCATCGGTTTGAATCCCGGTGCCCCAGATAGTCCCCCGTGTCTGCCAGGAGCAACCCCTGAGCACTGCCGGGTGTGACCCAAAACCAAAAAAAAAAAAAAAGTTAGAGAGAGAATTCACTGGTTAGGGGTACATGATTGAGCACCACATATCCATGCCTATTCTCAAGGCCCTACTGTGTGACCTGGAACCCCCCAACCAGCTCTGTGCTGACTGTATCACTGGGCTCGAGCATTAAATTGCCAAACCCGGTTGGCTGAGTATTGCTGAGAGTGTTGCCCCAGAGTACAGCTTGGGAAGCTCTGCAAAAATGAATGGGTGGGGAAGCATCCATTAGATTCATAACGTATGTTTGTCTGGATTTGTCAGGTAACGATATAATAGTTGATTTAAAAATACTGTTGTTCTAGTAGCAAGTAAGCTTAAATTACCATAGTACTACATTTGAGGTACTTAATACTTGGTGTGTCTCTCCTACTTGAGAACATTTGATGTAATTTGTTTTCTTGAGGACAGAAGTCATTCAGAGTCATTTTTCTTGGCTTAAATCTCACTAGTTACCAACCTCAGTACTGTGAGCTTAATTGAAATTCTAATTTCCAACCTGAAAATCAGTTTTGGTTTTGTCTTCTACAGAAAAATTTCCAGAAGCTGATCCATATGATATAATAGAATCCTTTAATACTGTTGCAAAAGAAGTTTTTAGAAATATCATTTTGAATGAATACAAAAGGTAAATATAAATTATTTTGTGACAAATTGCTTAATGCAAGAACTGCATGGGTTTTTTCAAGTGAATATAAAGATTTTTTTTGTTTGTTTATTGTGGAGGGAGGTGGTGTGGGTGATGCCCAACAGTACTCAAGGCTTACTCCTAACTCTTTGCTCAGGGAATCACTCCTGGCAGTGCTGATGGACCATATTTGGTTCTGGATCTCAAATGGGAATTAGTCACATGCAAGGCAAGTGCCTTAACTTCTGTACTATCTCTCCAACCCCTTAAATTTTATAGTATGTAAACCCCTAAAATTTTACACTATATAAGATTTTGTATTATATAAAAAGCTTGTGTGATATGCCTGTCTATGGCCTGTGCAGCAAGCAACCCCAGTCATACCTTAGAGAAAAACCTGAAATGCTTTTTTAAAAAACCTTTTTGATAAGGCCAGAGTACTGGTACAAGTGGTAGGGCATTTGCCTTAACACACGCTGTACCCAGGACGGACCTCAGTTTGATCCCCCGGGCGTCACATATGGTCCCCCAAGCCAGGAGCGATTTCTGAGCGCATAGCCAGGAGTAACCCCTGAGCATCACCACACACCAGGTGTGGCCCAAACCCCCATCCCCCCCAAATAAATCTTTTTGACAATACAGGTATATGAGTCAAAAACCTAGAGATTCTGATTCAGTCAGATTTCATTAGGGCCCAGGTGTCTATTTTAAAAGTTCTACACTTGGTTATGTTTTGCCACCGAGGCTAGAAGATTTTCAGTACTACTTGTTATTCTTTATTACTATAGGTGTGATGGTCGAGATTTGACTTCTCTTAGGAATATAAATTGTGAAGTAGATATGTTTAAAATTCTTCATGGATCTGCCTTATTTCAAAGAGGACAAACACAGGTAATATCTGTAAATAGCTGCTTTTATTTATGCATTCAGAATTATTTAATTAGATAATAGAATATACTGTGTGCTGTATTATATGGAATGTGTAAGTATTCAGATTCAGGAATATTTTTAAAGACTATTTTGCCAGTTTTTTGTTTGTTTGGGGTTTTTTTTGTTTTTGTTTTGTTTTGTTTTGGTGGATTTGGAGGTATGGAGCCACACCTGACTATGCTTAGGTCTTACTTCTGGCTCTTTCCAAAAAGCATCACTATTGGCTCAGGAGACCATATGCATTGCTGAAGATTGAACCCATTTGTAGAATACTACAAATGGAGTTAAGTGCCTTACCCCCTATACTTATTCTTGTCTCTGAAAACTCTTATGTGGGTTTTTGGTTTTGTTTTGTTTTGTTTTGCGGGGGTGGGGGTCACACCTGGCAGTGATCAGGGGTTACTCCTGGCAGGCTCAGGGGACCATATGGAATGCCAGGATTCGAACCACCAACCTCCTGCATGCAAGGCAAATTCTTTACCTCTGTGCTATCTCTCTGGCCCATGTGTGGTTTTATTTTTAAAGTTATGAGGAAGGAAGTACTGGACAGAATGCAGGTAGGCTGGAGTACTTCATAAATCTTTAAAAAAAAATGTTTCAGGAGGAGAAATATTGCTTGCTTTTTTTTTTTTTTAATTCAGACATATATACAGTTTTTCTTTTTATTTGTTTGTATAAGGAGCACTTGGCTATACTTGGTGGTTACCCTCTTGTTCTTCACTCAGATCACTCCTGTTAATGTTTAGTGAACCATATGAGGTGCCAGGGATCAACCCTTGGCATGCAGAGTGGAAGATAAGCATCCTACTGTATACTGTCTCTTCAGGCTCCGAGATTATCATTTTTTATACTTTAAATTTCATTTTGAAAATTTGTTCATTGTTAGCATCTTGTTGAAAAGATTGCTCTTCAATCTGGGTAGATTTCTTTTAGTGTTGTTCTTTAAGTTTTATTTTATCTATCTGAAAATTTCTTTGTCCTTTCCTTTTTTTTTTTTTTTTTTTTTTTTTGGTTTTTGGTTTTTGGGCCACACCCGGTGACGCTCAGGGGTTACTCCTGGCTATTCGCTCAGAAGTCGCTCCTGGCAGGCATGGGGGACCATATGGGGAACCGGGGGATCGAACCGCAGTCTGTTCTAGGTTAGCGCAGGCAAAGCAGGCGCCTTACCTGCAGCGCCACCGCCCGGTCCCCAAATTTCTTTGTCTTTATGTACAGTCTTTTTTTCTAGTTATAGAATTATGAGCTTATGTGGTTGGGGTTTTTTGGGTATTTTTTGTTGTTGTTTGAATTTTGGGCCACACCCGGATGTGTTCAGGGGTTACTCCTGACTCTGCAGTCAGAAATCGCTCCTAGCTCAGGGACCCATAGGGGATGCTGGGATTCAAACCCAGGTCCATCCTGGGTTGGCCGCATGCAAGGCAAACACCCTACTGCTGTGCTATCTCTCCGACCCCTTATGTTTTTTTCTTTCAGTACTTTCAGTACTTAAAAGATGATTTTATTGTTACTGTTCTTTTTTTTTCTGATAAATCAGACTAATTCAAATATTGTATTCAGTACTCTATATAATCCATGTGCTTTTGTTGTTGATTAGTTAGTATTGTGGTCCTAGGGGTCATAACTAGAACTTCATATATGTAAGGTAAAAGATATCTTATCAAACTATCACCTTGGCACACTTAGGATTATTTCTTTAAACTTTTAGTCATAATTTTTTTCAAATATGCTGAAGAAATAATTAGTAGTTAAATCCTTGCCTTGCAAGCAGTCTACCCTGTGAGTTCCCAGTACCACATACTGTTCTCCACGCACAGCTAGTAATAATTCTAGAGCTTAGAATCAGGGGTAAACATTGACCACAGCTTGGTGTGACCCTAAGAAAAGCATACGAAAAATCATTAGGGAAGGGTATGGAGCATTAGCACTGTGGATAGGATGTTTGCTTTGCATGTGGCCAACTCAGGTTGGATCTTGGGCATCCCATGTAGTCCCATGGGTCTTCCAAGGAAGGGTTCCTGAGCACAGAATCAGGAGTAACCCCTAAATACTACAGGGTATAGCCCAAAAACAAAACCATAAATAAAAAATTTCTTTAAAAAAATCCAAAATGCAATTTCTGTTAATTTAGTGATTTAACTCAAGTCCCCATTCATTGTCTACTATGAAACCAAAATTTGTATATTTTTCTTTTTTTTAGTTATGTCTTTGATATTTTGAATGATACATTGTAGAGTCTCTGAATTATGTTGCACTGCTCCAGAGAAGATTGATTTTTAAAAAATGTTTAAGTGGCAGTTTTATTGGTTGAATCTTTCCTAAGGCTTCTCTTATATTCAATTTTTATAAATAGCCCTTTTTCCTGTTCTTTCCTCTTAAATAAACTATAGTTTATACTTTAATATTTGTGAGGGGCCGGGCGGTGGCGCTGAAGGTAAGGTGCCTGCCTTACCGCGCTAGCCTTGGACGAACCTCGGTTCGATCCCCCGTGCCCCATATGGTCCCCCAGGCCAGCCAGGGGTGACTTCTGAGCGCATAGCCAGGAGTAACCCCTGAGCGTCACTGGGTGTGGCCCAAAAACCAAAAAAAATATATATATATTTGTGAATGATTGCTTGCTGTATTAAGCATTGTCATGATAGCTTTTGGTGGGGGAGCACACACCCAGTGGCACTCAAGGGTTTTACTCCTGACTCTGTGTTCAGAAATTGCTGCTGGCAGGTTGAGGGATCATATAGGATGCCAGGGATCAAACCCAGGTTTGTCCTGGGTCGGCTGCCTGCAAGGCAAACGCCCTAACATTGTGCTATTGCTCCGGCCCCATAATAACTTTTGATTGTTTGTTTGTTTGTTTTTGGGGGGTGGGCACACCCGGTGGTGCTCAGGGGTTGCTCCTGGCAGGCATGGGGGACCATATGGGATGCCAGGATTCAAACCAACCACCTTGGGTCCTGGATTGTCTGCTTGCAAGGCAAACACCGCTGTGCTATCTCTCCACACACACACCCCCCCCATGATAACTTTTGTATAAAATGAATATGTATCACATTTCTTGAGGCCGGAGAGATAGCATGGAGGTAAGGCATTTGCCTTGCATGCAGAAGGTTGGTGGCTCGAATCCCAGCATCCCATATGGTAACCCTGAGCACTGCCAGGTATGACCCAAAAACCAAAAAAAAAAAGAATTACTTGGGGGTGGGGGAGCAGAGAGATAGACTGGAGGTAGGGTGTTTGCCTTGCATGCAGAATGAATCCCATATGGTTCCCCAAGCCTG
>PVKC010026894.1:0-15964 GCA_004027635.1 Crocidura indochinensis
GGGGTGGGAGGTTCTTTGTGGCTCTCCGTCACGTCCTTGTGAATATTCATGATTCATATTGTCCTTTTGGAACAATCTCACCAGGGAGGGGACCATCATTTGGGGTGAAGCCAGAATATTCTGTCTGTCTGGAGAATTTTCCCCAAGCCGTGGGTCATAGAAACACAATGAAAATCAGCACAATTGGGCAAACTCTCTGGTAAAGTGAAATGAAAAAGTAAAGTAAGGAGACATTGCAGTTAGGGTAAGCTGAGTCAGAAGGAATGAATGCGTTCAGGGAGCACAGGACTTTGGGTACCTAATCGAAATATTTATATCTAAGTTGTATCATTTATTAAATACAAAAACAGGCCCCTAACTACAGACATTTAATTCACAAATCGGCTTATCCAGAAGGGAAGCTGGGGGTGAAAAGGGAAAATGGGGACATTGGTGGAGGGAAGGGAAGACCTGCAGCTGGATTAGAGGAGACATAACGGGATAAAAGAGCCTTCCTAAAATATTTAGTCAGAAATATTAAATAAAATGGTTTCAGGCATGCACAAGAATGAAGAGTGGGGTTTCTCCTAATTTCATGATAGATTTTGAATTATTTGGTCAATTATTAGTAGTAGTATAATCATATAATTATATTATTATCATATTACACAATATGTAATATATTATATTTTATGTATTATATATCATAAATTATATTGCTATCATATATTATATTTAATATATAATTATATAATACTATATAATGTATTACATTTTATGTATTATATTTAATTATTTTTTTGGGGTTTTGGGCCACACCCAATGACACTCAGGAGTTACTCCTGGCTATGCACTCAGAAGTCGCTCCTGGCTTGGGGACCATATGGGGAACCGGGGGATCAAACGTCGGTCCGTCCTAGGCTAGAGCAGGCAAGGCAGGCACCTTACCTCCAACGCCACCGCCCGGCCCCATATTATATTATTTTATTATCATGTATAACATGTATGGTTATATATAATATATATATAGTTGTATATAATAATAAATAAATTATATTTTATTTCTTATATATTATATATTATGTTATATTATTTCATACATTACATATGATAATTATCTTTATACATTATAGTGAGTACTATACTTATATATTTAATAATATATATAAGTGTATACTATCAATGATACAATAGCTGAATGATAATATAATAATATATAATAATTCATGTTATATTAATAGGAGTATATACTTATACTATTTAAATATATATGTATAACATTTACATTATATATGAATATATAAAATACAAATACTATAAATATAATATATAATATATTCACATATTATATAAATATTATGTCTAATAACATTTCGTATTTATATTATTACAATTTATATTATTACAATTATATTATTACAATTTTTTTTTTGGTTTTTCGGTCACACCCGGCAGTGCTCAGGGTTACTCCTGGCTCCATGCTCAGAAATTGTTCTTGGCAGGCACGGGGGACCATATGGGGCACCGGGATTCGAACCGATGACCTTTTGCATGAAAGGCAAACGCCTTACCTCCATGTTATCTCCCTGGCCCCACATATAAAGTTTTAATATATTATGTAATCATATAATTGTATGTTATGAATTATTATATTTAATTACACAATGCATTAATTATAAAATAATCTGATTAATATAATATGTAATAATTAATATGATAATATAATTAATGTTATGCAATTATTATTTCAATATTATTTGATATGATGATTAATATTATTGTAATTGTGCGATTTTATCAATACTTATATATTGTGCTATTTATTCATATGTATTATTACTTGGTTTGGGGGGGTTCATAACCCCTAGAACTCATGGCTTATGCCTGGCTCTGTTTTTAAGGATCACTCCTAATTGAGTTCAGGGGATTATATATCCGTGACTGGAATTAAATTCGGATCAGCCATGTGTAATGCAACTGCCTTTCACACTATTATCTCTCCTATTATTTCATATTTTATTCTCTTTTCTTCATCTTTACCACAAAGAGTCTTCTGTCTCTCATACTCCAATATTGGATCGAACATTGTCTTATATTTCCAAGTTTGCATGATTAAAATATTTAAAGAATAATATATTCTCAGGACCAGAGAGGTATCAGATGGGTTAAGAACTTGCCTGGCACAAAGAACCTGGATTTGATCCCCAACATCTTATATGTTCTCCTGAGCACATTCCAGGGATCATTTCTGAGCACAGAGCCAGGACTTAGCCCTGAGCACCATTGGATATGGGCCCAAAACAACAACAACAAAATAAACAAATAGAATGATACATTGTCATTTTCACTCACTGCTTTCCCCAGAATAATTTTCCACATATTAATTTTATTATTTTTTATTATTTATGTATTTATGTACATTTTACCACTGTCTGCCTTCTTTACCTCCCTAAATATTCCATTTTAGAGAAAAAGAAATAGCTTGTTCTTTTCCATAGAGGGAAAAAAATATATGTTTGCAGGCTACTTTTATGCAATAAAGTATTTTTTTACATAACTGAAGTGAATTATTGTCTTATTTTAGACGATTTCAATACGTAAAACTATGTCCCGTCTGTGGAAAATTTACTCAGCACAATTACCCCATTTTTTACTGTCAAAAATGTGCTTTTGTAAATTTTTTTACACTCATCTGTGTTTTCCAAAAAAGACAATTTAGTAGAAGAAAGCTTTCTATATACTCAAAAACGAGACTTGCTTTCTAGATACTCAAATATATCAATATAGTAATGTTTTGCTTCAAATAAGACAAAATAATAAAACCCATAAAATATGCTTCGTAATGAGATTAAAATGTTGTGAGATTTAGAAATAGGAAAAATCTCTTCTGGTCTTGGTAATAGCAGAAAATTCTTATAATCCCATAATATTATTATTTATTTATAATTTGCTTTTTGGGTCACACACTCGGTGACACTCAGGGGCTACTCCTCGCTCTGCATTCAGAAATCCCTCCTGGCTTGGGGGACCATATGTGAAGCGGGGAATCGAACCCAGGTCTGTCTTGGGCCAGCTCCATGCAAGGCAAACGCCCTACCGCTTGTGCCCCCATTATATTATTTTCTAAAAGCTTGTCTCAGGGAGAAGGAGACAGATAGGTGGTACAAAGCACTGGGTAGGGCTTTGTACATGGTTAATCATATTTAATCACTGGAACTATAAAAATCCTGGGAGTAATCGCATTTCACAAATTGAAAAATCAGCCCAAAGAACTATTGGTGTGGCCCACAAACCAACAAAAAATCTCTTTCTCAAACCTACTCCAGAGGCTAAAAGTAAAGGTTTTTTTTCCCCTCACTCCAAAATACCAAGAGTGGTCCCACTAGTGAAGGGGCTTGTGCATTTTTGTTTTATGACCAAAACCCAACTACAACATGCTTGTACTTATGGTGTTTAAATAAAGATATAAATTTTAAAAAATATGTACAAGACGAACAGGTGTTTTAATCTTTATGAAATTCTGACTTTTCACTTAAGGTTTATCAGGCATAGAGAAAAAAAAGAAGGAAGCAATAAAGCAAACAAAACAGAAACATCGGTTTTCAATTTCTTTATCAAATTATTATTTTTATTTTTAATATTTAAATCAAGTTTTAAATTTTTGAACAGATTATTTTAGTCAATTTTAAATTTAAAGAATCATTTTAATTTTATTATGAAAACTAGTTTTTAATTTTTAATGGTTGAACACATTTTAAAATTATTGATTAAATTTTTAATTTTTTGAATTACTATTTAAATGATTATATTAGTAAATAATCACTTTTATATTAATTACTAATTATTTTTAATTTTTTTAAATTTTTAGCATTTAAATTATTTCAATGTTAATTTTCATTTTAATTATTATTTTATTTTCATTAGTACAATTATTTTTCAGTTCTTTAAACTTTTGAACAGCATGTTAAAATTATATTTTAATTTTTGAAAGTTTTGAACAGAACATTTTAATTATCTTAATCACTTGATTTTAATCAAAATCAAATAATCAAATAAAATAATTTCTAATTATTTAAAATTTAATTAGCAAAATTATTTTTAATTTTTAAAGAGCATTTTAAAATTATTTTTAATTTTTGAAAATTTTGAACAGAAGTATCTTAATTATATTAAATTATTTTAGTCACTCTTTGTTTTGATTGTTTTTCATTCATTTTATTTTTATTATTGTCAATGTTATAACTATTCTTAATTATTTGATTTTTTAAAATTACTTTTTAATGATTTATCCCAAGAAATTATTTGGAAGTAGAGCAACACAAAAATCATACATATTTTCTTTTCTGCAGTAAAGAAAAAAAAAAGTCTGTGATGTCTTCTAAAAATGGAAATCAGAGATTAATGGGCTGGATTGATTGATTGATAGGATAGTGGGGAGGGCATTTGCCTGGCACGCAGCCAATGTGGATTCGACCTCTGTCATCCCTGATGGTCCTCCAAGCCTGTCAGGAATAATTTCTTTGTAATCAGAGAAGGTCAGGAGAAACCCCGGAGCATAGCCCGGTTTGACACAAAAGCAGAAAAAAATTAAATTATGCACCTGAGAAGGAAATTGAAATCAAATTTGATCCCTGGCTTCCCAGAAGCCTGCCAGGATTTATTCCTGAGCACAAAGCCCATAGCACTAGCAGGTCTGGCCAAATAAATAAATAAATATAAACATATAATGTAATTATAATCATAGTATATACATTATATTTATAATTAATTATATAATAGGATAATTAATATGGTATGATATAATATAATAATATTATATAATAATATAATATATAAATACAAATCACTTTTCCTAACAATACATCAGGAATACATGCAGGAGAGAAAATAAAGAACTTAACAATGTAATGGATAAATTTTGGTGGTTTATTCTGAGAGAAATTGTATTAAAGGCCTAGAAATATATTTTCCCATCTTTGTATTTTTAATCTTCTAATCATGAATACTCAGAAAGTTCTGATTTGCCTGTACATTGTATGGTTTTCTTTTTCTTTTTCTTTTTTTTTTTTTTGGTTTTTGGGCCACACCCAGTGACGCTCAGGGGTTACGGGTTACTCCTGGCTATACGCTCAGAAGTTGCTCCTGGCAGGCACGGGGGACTATATGGGAACGGGGGGGTGGGGAATCGAACCGTGGTCCGTCCTAGGCTAGCACAGGCAAGGCAGCAGGCACCTTACCTCCTGCGCCATCTCCCGGCTCCCACATTGTATGGTTTTCACACACACATGTGAGCTCATGTTTTCTTTGACCCTGACAAAGCAGTTTTGCACCAATCAAAAAAAAAAAGAAAAGAAAATCTTCCTGACAGCCTCCGGTTGTTGAATAATTCACATGGATTCACTTGAAATAATTCAATGGATCACTTGAAACAGGATTTTATATTCGACCTTGTGTAAAATAAAATAAAAAATACAGGAAAAAACGATAATAGCTTTTCTCTCCTTGGACAAGATATTTATGTTTGCAGAATTTATATTTTGGGGGGGAAAAGGCAAAAAAAAGTTTTAAATGATCTAAAGATTGGCATTAAGTTGTAGGATGTAGGTAATGGAAATTAAAAAATTAAGGATTTTGACCTTGGCATGATTTATGTCATGTCTAGAACTGTGTGGGGACCATCTGGGTAGAAGCCAGTCTGTTGGTGTTAGGGGCCAAGGGTGACATGGCAGTTGGTACTTAATTGTGGACAAAAAGCTCTCTGCACATTTGGGGTCTCTTTGCATCAGTTTTTGTTCCTCTTTCGCAATTCAGAAGGAGTTTGGGACACTGGAAGGTAAGCAAGGAAAAAGAGGAGGAGGAGTTGAAGAGGAGGAGAAAGAAGAGGAGAAAGAAGAGAGGAAGAGAGGTAGGAAGAGACAGAAGAGAAGGAGGAGAAAAAAGAGGAAGAAGGAGAAGTAAAAGGAGGAGAAGAAAAAGAGGAAGAAGGAGAAGAAGAAAAGATGAAAAGGAGGATGAGAAGAAAAGATGAAAAGGAGGAGGAGGGAGGAATGAAACTTGAGCACAGAGGCAGGAGTCAGCACCAAGCACACAACCAGCATTCAACCACAGAGCACAGAGACAAGAGAAAGCTCTGAGCACAGACTAGAAATAATCCCTAAAAATAGAGCCAGGAGTATAACTGAGCACAAAAGCAGGAGTAAATCCTGAACTCTATCTAGAGAGAGCCGAGAAATTCAAGTCCATAACTACGGCAGGGGAATCTTCTGGGATCCTCTCCTCAACTCTGGGAGGAGCCTGGGAGTGATCCGAGAGACTCCCTGGGAAATTCGGGGAGCATGTTGGCAGAGAGCTCGAGAGAAAACACATGCACACACCTTCGTGCACATACACACAAACTCACAAAACACACACTCACATAGAGGCACACACATGCACACAATAGTGCACAAACACACATACTCACATCTAAATATTCCTTCATAGACACACACCCATAGAAACATACAGTCAACTCTCAGAGACACATTCACACATGCAAAAACTAATACACAAACAGACATAAACATAAACACACAATTATTCATACACTACTCGAGGAAATCAGGGAGCAACTTGGCATTGCACTAGATTGAAAACACAAACCGCACACTCATGCACAGACACACACTAACGCACAAAAAGACACACACATGCTTACACATAGCAGCACACACACACATATATATATATATATATATATATATATATATATATATATATATATATATATATATATACTCACATATAGAGATGCAAACACATTCACAACTCCATGGGGAAATCAGGGAGCACATTGGCAGAGAGCTCGGTAGAAAACTCACACACATGCAAGGACACACAGTCACAAAAACACAAACTTACACAGAGACAGACACTCACACATGCACAAAAACACAAACTCACGTATATCCACTCACACACACTTATACACAGACACACATTCAAGAAGCACAGTCTCTTCCAGGGAGACACAGTTACACATGCAAACACTAACACACAAACTCACACATAGACACTCTAACACACATACATTCACAACATCCCCAGGGAAATCAGGGAGCATGTCGGCAAATGATATGATGCAAACACATGCACAAACACTCGTGTGCAGACACACACAATCACACACAGTGACAAAAACACACAATCACTCATATAGAGACACAAATAAAAAATCACTAACACACAAACACACAGACTCACACATATGCATTCACAAAAACACAGTCACTCACATAGAGACAAGCCCACGCATGAACACACTGACACACAAAGACACATATTTACATTCACACTGACAAAAACACAGTCACTCACACAGAGATACACACCCACACATGCATTCAAGGATAGTTTGATCTCCTAGATTAGAATTGTGACTCACACATGCATTCAAGGACAGTTCGCTCTCCTAGATTAAAATGGTGACCCACACACCCATTCAAGGAAGGCTTGATCTCCAAGGTTAAAATGGTGACCCACTTACGCATTCAAGGAGAGTGTGATCTCCTAGATTAGAATTGTGACCCACACATGCATTCAAGGATGGTTTGATCTCCCAGATTAACATTGTGACCCACACACACATTCAAGGAAGTTTTGACCTCCGAGGTTAAAATTGGAACCCACACACATACCCAAGGAAGGTTACACCTCCGAGATTAAAATTGAGGCCCACACACACCCAAGGAAGGTACGACCTCCAAGATTAAAATTGGGACCCACACACTCACCCAAGGAAGGCTCGACCACCGAGATTAAAATTGGTATCCACACATGCAGTCAAGGAAGGTTCAATCTTCTAGATTGATATTGTGACCCTGACGCACAATCAAGGGTGGTTCAATCTCCTTGATTAAAATTATGACCCACACACACATATAAGGATAGTTCAATTCTTAGATTAAAATTGTGACCACCACACATTTTCAACAAGGTTTGATCTCCTAGATTAAAATTATGACCCATGCCCTCATTCAAGGATGGTTCCATCACCTAGATTAAAGTTGTAAACCACATATGCATTCAAGGAAGATTCGATCTCCTAGATAAAAATTGTGATCCACACAGGCACACATTCAATGATGGTTCAATCTCCTAGATTAAAATTGTGACCCACACACGCGTTCAAGGTAGCTTCGATCTCCTAGTTTAAAATTGTGGCTCACACACGCATTCAAGGATAGTTTGATCTCCGAGATTAAAATTGTGACTCACACATGCATTCAAAAATAGTTTGATCTCCAAGATTAAAATCATGTGGCATCTTGTCTGCACACATTTGCTGGTGTGAAGGGCACTGATCATGCAACATGGCTGCTACAGACCATCGTGTTACCGTCGTATGTTATCTATGTGTGCATTTACCATGTACATATGTCGACATTGCTAGCAAAGTATAGATAATTTCAAAAAAATTGCAGACAGGAAGTTCCTCCTTGCATATATATTTTATACAATTAATCATCGAGGCTTTTGGCTTTTTTATTTTTGTGTTATTTTGGGGGGGATGTGCTCCTCTGGTAGTTCTTATGGCAGACTCCTGCCTCAGTGCTCATGAATCGCTACTCTTTGGGGGACCCATAAAGGATGCTTGGGATCAAACCCAGATCAGCAATTGGCAGTTTCATTATGACACTTCCCAGTTTTTATCAGTAAAAATAAAAATAAATAAATACATAAATAAAAATAAAATTTAGTTTGATGCTCATGTTTCTTTCCTGGTCTGTTTTCCAGGCTGTGTATCTTGATGAATAAATATGTATTGATTTTTTTACCTGATCAATAATTTATGGAGAGCACTGTTCCATTTACTTGTTACAAATATAGAAGCATTAATAATTCCTGTTTTTGGGGTGAAAAAGGTCACAGGGGTAAAGATATAGGCCTAGCGTTCTTTTCCCAAAAAACCACCACAGTGATAAATCTGGGTGTAAAGTTTAGCCTAAAATTCCTAAATAAATAAATAAATAAACACATAAAAATAAAAATAATGCCATCTATTGTCAGAATCATCAACACAACAATGACTTTATGAATAAATTGATTTGGAGAGGAGTAAAGTACACAACTTTATTTTATATATTATATATTTATATACAAATATATATTTAAAATTACATAGATTTTGTACATTATAGCATATATATGTATATATAATTGTATTGATATCAAAAAAATTACACAAGGAGCAAAGTATTCTGGAGAAAGGAGAAATTTTTTTCTTTGTTTGTTTCTTTGCTTCTTTCCTTCTTTCTTCTCTTTCTTTCCTACTTTTCTTTGATTTTTCTTTCCTTTCTTCCTTTTTCTTTCTTTTCTTTTTTGTTTTTGTTTTCTTTCTTATTTTCTCTTTCTATTTTTGTCTTTCTACCTTTCTTTACACCTTTTCCTTCCTCACTCCCTCCTTCCTTTCTTTACACCTTTCCACCTTTTCACCTTTTTCTTTTCACTTTTATTCCTTGCTCGCTCACTCGTTTCTCCCTCCTTTTTTCTCTTCTTCCTTCCCTTCCTCCCTCCTTCCTTCATCCTTAGTTTTTTCCTTTCTTCCTTCCCTCCTTCCTTCTCCTTTCTTCATTCCTTCTTCATTCTTTTCTTCCTTCCTTTCTTCCCTCCCTCCTTCTTTCCTTTATATTTTCCTTTCTTCCTTTATCTTTCCCTCCTTTCCTTCGTCCTTCCTTTCTTCTTTTCTTCCATCCTCCTTCCTTCTTTCTTCCTTCTTTCCTTCCTTCTTTCATGTCTACCTTTCTTCCCTCTTCACTCCATACCTCTCTTTCCTTTCTTCCTTCCTCACTTCCATTTTCCCTTCATTACCTCCTTCCTTCTCACTCTCCTTACTTCCTTCACTCCTTTCCCATTCCTTCCTTCCCTCCTTCCCTCTTTTATTTCTTCCTTTCCTCTCTCCTTCCTTCCCTCCTTCCTTCCTCCATTTCTCCACCCTTTCTTTCCTTCCCTCATTCCTTCTCTTTTTCCTTCCCTTTCTTTCCTTATTCCCTCTCTCCTTTCTTCCTTCCTTCATTTCTTCATCTCTCCATCCCTCATTTATCTACTCCTTAGAATCAAAGTAATCTAGGTATTCACATCTTTCTCCCCTGACCTCAGGCCTTATAATATTTTAAGCAAACTGCAATTACAGCCCCAAAACACTTACTAGCTTTCTAAAAATCATATATATATATATATATATATATATATATATATATATATATATATATATATATATATATACTTGCTTTGTGCATCATATTTCTTCTGATTCTTGCAAAACACTGTCCTTGATTTCACCTCCATCACTTCTTAGAGTCCATCCACTCCCTTCCCAGAAAAACTGGAGCAGAGAACCAGGAGTAATCCTTCCCTATATACCTTACATTTGGGTGATTTCCCCCCATTTTCTGTCTCCTTGGCCTTGCCAGGCCTGCCTAAGATTCCTCACCCTCTGGCTCCTGCTGAAACGCCAACTCATTATCATGCTTATTTTATTTATTTTACTAAATATCGCCATCTGCTGTGCCTCTGCTGCTGACATTTCTATGCACCTAATAATTATTTTCATGGGAGCTGGAAGAAAGCACGTTGGTAAAAATAAATTAATATCAAATAAATAAATAAAATAGCAAACAGCCAAGTAATTGAAGAGATATATATAGTAGCTGATAGATACAGGAACAGACTGAATTTGTCAGAAGCCATAAAACCTTTATTAATGCATGCTTGAGAAATAATCCCAGAATAATTCGTAGTTCTCCCTCCTTAATGGGTCCTCCAGGGCAATAGAAATAAAAATAGATTCCTCCTATAATTGTTTTATTCCCCCACACACACATATACGCAAACCCTACACTGCCTAGCTGGCCGTCTGTCTCCCACCCCCTTGTAATCCTGTCTTTTATTATTTCACCTTCTTTAGAGACAAAGGAATGAGAAATAAATTCCTTGTGTTCCGACCACTTGGTGAAAGAGCCTGATGTCTTAACGCTGAAATGTTTGTTTTTTTTTTTTTGAAGTTGAACATAAAGGTCATATGTCTTCCACAGACACACTATTTTGTGGATCCTTGATCTCCAGCAGAGCAAGACAGGGGTGGGTTGTAGTTCCTCGTGTGTTCTTCTCTGCCGGTGTAGACAAGACTTTGGGAAGCAGAGATGCAAAGACACATTCAGAGGGGGTGAAAATCTGGTGCAAGGAACAAACATATAAACTCAGCCCTTGTAGGTCTTCCTAAGCTAGGAAGAAATCATGCTATGAATCATACACTTTTACATTTATATAGCATGTATTTTATTAAGGTTATATGTAAATATATTTATATTATATATAAATATTATAATAAATATCTATAGTATATAAATCATATATGAATATATAATATAATTATATTTACATACTATATATAAATAATATGTATAATATTAATAATAAATATATAAATAAATTTTAATGTGTTTATATTGCATATTTATATTGTTCATGAATATATTAATAACTATTTACATAAATATATCTCTATATTTATATATCTAAATAAAATAATAATTTGATGTAATTTAAATATTTAAATGAATTTATATATTTATATTTCAATGATTTATATTTATTTACATATTTGTATTTATTATATAAATATATATTTACATAATATATATTATAATATATGAAAATAATATAACATTTATAAATATAAACATATATTATATAAATATGAATACATATACATTTAATTTATAATTATTTTTAATTATATTTAGTATATAACTTATATTTATATTAATTATATCATATTATATTTAAATGAATTTAGATATTATATTTAAATATATTTAAATATTTAAATAAACGGGATATCTAAATATCTATATATATATATCTGAAATGCCAAAAGCAGAAATAAATAAAAACAGAAATCAGAACCTGACATAAAATTTTTGGAAGCAGAAAAGAAAGGCAGAAAGAATGAAAATCTGGTCCAAGGGACAAAGATGTAGACTTAATCTTCCTAGGACTTCCTTAATTTGCAAGGATCCATGCTATGAACCGCATGCTTTTTAGTTTATATTTATATATTAAATATTTTTATTTTATTTATATTTATATAAATATATATTTTGCTTATATTATATACTTTTATTTAGTTTTATTTTATTCATGGAGAGCGAATGATGTCACCATCAGGGAGAGCAGAAGGATGACTCCTTTGTGGGAAGTGCAGTGAGGTCACCTTTATGAGGAGTGCCATCTTCATGGAGAACAGAGGGACGACGACTCCACGGGGAGTTCTGACGTCATCGCCATAGAAGGTGGAAAGGCGTCATCTTCACAGAATGATGTCACCCGCATGGAAGGTGTCATCGTGACGTCAAAAAACGCCAAGTGCCACCACGGGAGGAGGGATTTCTCCTGGTCTCAGTCCCATGTTCCTGTGCTGTTGTTGTTTTAAATGCTCAGTCTCTCTGTCTCTCTCTCTCTCTTTCTGTCTCTCTCATATACACTGTGTATTTATTCTATTTTATTTCCATATAATAAATATTACTTTCCAAATATCACACAAGTCAGAGAAATGGGACCAAGGTTAGGACAGTGGCTTTGCAGGCAGGCAAATGCCACAGGTTCAATCCCCAGCATCCCACATGGTGCCATAAGGCCCACCAGAAATGAATGATCCCTGAACACATAGTCAGGAGTCAATCCCTATGGGCCAAAAAATTAATAAAACAACAGACATTCATCTTAAAAATTTTCTGCTATAAATCATACCCACACTTCTGTATCGGTTTTAATTGTAATGCACTGTACTGATGGTGTGTGTGTGTGCACTAAACCGATGGTGTGTGTGTGTGTGTGTGTGTGTGTGTGTGTGTGTGTGTGTGTGTGTGTGTGTGTGTTTCCATTCAAGGGACTCACATTTAATGGTACTTGGGGACTGTTCCTAGCTCTATGTTTGGGGTTCATTCCTGAAGATACTCAGGGAATTATACAGTACTTCTGGGGATCAAACCCAGGTCCCACATGTTTCACACATGCGTCCCTTTTTCTTTCAGCTATTTCTCTCATCCCCTAATTCATTTTTCATGCATTTAATTCTTTATCTCTTATTTGGGGCCACACATGGTGGTTTTCAGGGCTTACTCCTGGCTCTGTGCTCAATTTCCACTCAAAGAGGGTTGAGGGGGTTCCTATAGTATGCCAAGAATCGAACCCGAGTCAGCTTCATACAAGGCGAATGCCATGTGTTTTGCTGTATTATCATATTCTCCACCCAAAATTGCTTTATAGTTATTTTCTCTCCCAGAAAAAACACTATCTAAATTACAGTATTAATTCTTAATTTTAATAAGGTTGAAGGTTTTCCACTTTCATTATCCTATCTCTAGGAAATAAAAAAATGAAATGTCCCTTTTTTATTGATTTATTCCACTGATTGGTTGCCGAGTTAATGTATTTGATAAAAAAGAATCTTATTGGACATGTAAACACAAAATTGATGAGAATAAACAATGTTTTTCCAGCTCGGTTTCTTTTAATGATGAGAAATCCATTTTTAACCCTTTCCCTTCTGAGATAGAATGACTCTACCCTGAGCATTCACTGGTATCTTGATTTGTATTTTATAGTTTGTATTTCATCTATGATTCAATTAATAAATAATCTATGATTATTTATATTATTCATAAATAATAAAAATAAAATAAAATAAATATAAATAAATTATAAATAAAATGAATGAAATAATAAAAATAAATACATGTACAAATTAAAATGAAAAATAAATAAAAATAAAAATAATAAAAATAAATAATATATGATTATAATTAAATAAAGTCATTAATTCCTTGGTATATGCAGTAATTAGATTTTTTTGCTACATATTTTTAGAAATATCTGAATGCACAGAAAATGTTGTGGAAGATAAATCAGTCAGAATAGACTGAGATAAAAGACCCATTAATTGACTCCTTACTTCAAAGATATATTGTATTTTTATATATTACATTAATATTAATATATTATAGTACATTATATACTATAATATGTAATTACATTATATATTACATTAATATATACATTATTATATATTACATTAATATTTATATTATGATATACTATATATTACATTAATATTTATATTAATATTTATATTATAATATACTATATATTACATTAATATTACTATATTATAGTATATTATGTATACTATATACTAAATGTATAAAAATGAATGAATATATAAATATAATATATTACAATATATTAATATAATAAATGATTATTTATTGTAATAAATGGGTAGGTTTAGTCCCAAATATTATATTAATAAGCATAATATTACATATAATATTAATATGTTGCATTATAATGTAAATTATATTATAAAAATATATATAACTATATAATTATTGTGTGTAGTTTTGTGTCTACACCCACAACTTTTTAATAATGTCTGCCACTGTTAGTTTGTTTATTTGTTTATTTTTCCAGAAAAGACACTCTTTGTTAAACAAAACTTGGAGGATTTATTTTGGTTTTGGGGGGGTCCAATCAAAACCTTTCTTTCAAGAGGGCTTTGTTAGTGGAAGTGATTAACAGACATCAAATAGAGGTCAATGTGTGTTGACACAATTGAAAACTGTAATTGGTTTGTTTAATTGGCTGCTATGCAACGGAATGAAATAAGCAAGGCTGTTCTGTCACTCATCGAGAGAAGGTTTTGTTTCCTGTAAACCTAGAAGAATTAAAATGACCAAAAGGTTTTTCAATCACTCCATCAGGTGGATTTCATCGAGGACAATTCAAAAATGTTGTGTGTCGTGTTAGTTCTAATTCTTGACACGAATTCACTGGTTTTTCTCACTGATTTCCCTGCTTCTGGCTTAAATATAGAATTATAAGTGTATATTATATGGAATATATTTATATATTTCATATATTTATATTTTATATAATATTTATATGTATATGCATTATATTATTATTACATTATATTACATTACATTATATTATATAATGTATTAATATATAATAATTTAATAATATTTATCCCAACAGGGATAAATAAATATATCGTAATTTACATAGCCAAGGAATCATGACAATGTTACCATGACATGTAGCAATGATGGGGACGACATTGGTTATGACGAAGGTGGTGATGAAGGAATTGGTGATTACTGTGATTGATTGCATTTTTTATTTGTTTTTGGGGGGGGCCACACCTGGTGACACTCAGGGGTTACTCCTGGCTCTGCACTCAGAAATCACTCCTGGCTTGAGAGATACTATGGGACACTGGGGGATTGAACCGCAGATGCCTTACCACTTGCGCCACTGCTCTGGCCCTATATTTTTTCTTAAATATATTTAAGTTTCAATTTTTTAAGTTTTATTTAAGTATATCTTTTTAAGTTTTTAAGTTTTTTAAGTCTTTAAGTTTAAGTTTTCTTAAGTTCTTAATTTTTTACTTTTTTTGTTTGTTTGTTTGTTTTTTGGTTTTTGGTTTTTGGATCACACCTGGCAGCACTCAGGGGTTCCTCCTGACTCTACGCTCAGAAATCACTCCTGGCAGACTCAGGGACCATATGGGATACCAGGATTCGAAGCACCAACCTTCTGCATGCAAGGCAAATGCCCTCCCTCCATGCTATCCCTCCGGATCCAAATTTTTACTTTTTTAAATTTAATTATTAAATTAAAGTTTTTAAATTTAAGATCATAAATTTAATTTACATACTTATTTTTTTAAATATTTTTAAGTTATTTTTTTAAAGTTTCATTGAGGTGAGCATTTCCAAATTAATTTGTGGAGCTTTTCTGCTTGTTTGATTGATTATTTGGGGACCAAATGGCTTGATGTTTGGGCATTACTCCTGGCTCTACATCTAGGAATTATTCCTGAAAGTTCTTAGGGCATCCTACGGGATGCTAGAGAGCAAACACTGTCAGCCTGAAAAAAAAT
>PVKC010026895.1:0-15622 GCA_004027635.1 Crocidura indochinensis
CTTTTTTTTTTTTTTTTGGTTTTTGTTGGTGCTCAGGGTTTACTTCAGGATTGTGCTCAGCAACCACTCCCGGTAGTGCTGAGAGACCACATGCTGGGTCTAACCTATGTTAGCCACAATTAAAACATGCCTAAACCCTTGTGCTATCTTTCCAGAATAGTTAGCACTACTGATACACAAACCTGCCCACAGCCTATATATTTGCTAGCAGTGATGGATGCTCCTCAGACATTTTTCTCAAGACATCTTATTATGAAAAGTGAGATACAATATGACATCCAGCAGTGTTGTCAGCCAAAGAATTAAAGATCTCTAGGATGATTCCTGGAGCACCACTGATCCTATCATTAATACTCTATAGTTTTGTTTCATTTTTTTAGTTTTTGAATGACACCTGAGACTACTCAGAAATTACTCCTGGTTTTACATTTATGGACCATTCCTGTGAGCTTGAGGAACCATATGATGTACTTAGAATCAAATCTGGGTCAACTCTGTGCAAGGCAAATTTCTTGCCCACTGTATTATTTATCTGTCTCTACTCCATATTTTCTGTCTCCCCATTCTATGTTGTATCTATACTATTAAGGGTTTAGGGTGCCTGTTATCAGTGTAACCTCTCCTGCTCTTTAGGTTAAAGTTTTTCACCCAAGAAGTTTTTCCCAATCATAGATAATTCTCCTGCAATGGACTTTTCTTTCATTGTTTACATAGTGTATCTCTCTTCCTAACCCATTTGAGAGATACCCCTTTGACGTTTGCTAGTCATTGTCTGCTTTGGTCTCAAGTCAACTTCTGTATAGATATTCCAAGTTTTGGTATAGACATATTATGATGGACTGAAGAGCTAGTACAAAATGTAAAACACATGCTTAGCATGAATACTGTAACTAATTCAGGTTCAAACTCCAAGATTGCATATGTTCCTCTGATCCCTTAACATAACTGGGTTAGTCCCCCAAATAAACAACAAACAAACAAAAGCACAGATTTTCTATGATGGCAAAAGTTGAGACCCATTCTTCCCATTTGGTCATCTTGGTCCCTGTTCCTCTCTTACCTCCCACTCAGCATCTTTCAGTTAAGACTTGAATTCTTCACTCTAATGAAAGAATTCTATTACACATAATGAGACTATGATTATGGCTTAATATGGAAATCCCAAACAGTCATAGTCTAATTTTACTGCACTGAGAATATCTAACCAGGAGTTTTCCATCTTATGATCTCTTCCCATTAGTATTACATTTTAGTCTGGAACTGATATGTCATTTTAAGAAAGAATATTAAAAAATAAAAATAATATAGATGGATTACAAGCATAATATAAATTTCTTGAAGAACTTTCTTTTAGTTATGTTATAAAATCACTTTCATAAACTTATTCCCTTCCAAAAAGAATGCAAACAATCTGATTTATATTCAGTGGCATATATAACATTATTTTTAAAATCATACATTACCACTGGCCTATTATGTATGATTTTAAAAATAGTGTTACGTATAAGGGAGTGATGTCTATAAGCTTGAGTTCCTTTGACTTTCTTCTCTCTCCATCCCCAACATCTTTATTTGTATTACATGAGATATTAAACAGTTTTTAAATGGAAATTTTTATGTGAAAATAGAGGAAATTCTATTTTTTATAATTCTATTATAGAATCATATAAATATATAAACATAATTATATATTTATAATGAGTTGGATTAAATATTTTTATCTATTTACTGTGGTTGTTCTTTTAAGGACTGGCTTTCCCACATGGTCTAAAAGTAATATACACTCTTCCTGATATGATTATTTTGCCACCAGTTCAGAACCAGAAAGAGGCTAGAGTTTACTATCCATGTGTTTCCAAGGCTAGTATGCTTTAAATTATAAATGTCGTAGATGACAAACATATTCAAACATTAGTAAAACAATACTGCAGCTAGCCATATTTACTGGAAATTATTTCATTGTGCAATGAAAGATCATAAATGCCATAACTGTAAGACAAATATTGCATTTATTTTCCAGTAAATATGAAGCACAGGGTAAAAAGAATTTTGTAGAACAATCCAACATCTAGATCAGTGACTAGACCACTGTATATTGTTATAGTAGAGCATGGCATAATCAGCAATCATTTATTGGAATGAATGCATCTTATTGTAATAATGTTAATATTGCAATCATGTGAACAAAATGAACATCATGTATAACTAACAATGTATGTAAGTAGAATGGGAAGCTTAACTATCCTTATCTCATCAGCAAGCAGTGTTAATGGTGTAATCTCTCTAAAGTTCTCTTAATATTAGAAAATTAAAACTGTTAGGGAAAATTATTATTTTGGATTTCTTCCATCTGGAAATCACTGTCTCTAATTCACATAGAATAATTTAAATACATAGTCTCATGTTGTATATTCTTTGTTTTGTCATTGTTTGAAATATTGCATCATAGCAGAAAAGGAGTAAGGGAAAATGTGGACTCTGAGCTATTTACTGAGAATTGCTCCTTGGAGTCCAGATATCTGGACGCCTCACAAGTCCAAGAAAATTATAAAGGGATGGGTAGCTCATAATTCTTAAGTCTGTCTTTCATTTCTATTTGTTATTGCAATATAACAACTATTTTCCGTTTCAGTGTTTCTCAACTCTTTTCACCCCAGGACTCCCTTTCAACTTTGTTCTTGTGTTTGCATGCTACCAGTTTTATCCCTTGACCCCTATAGATGTACCCTCCTTAGAACATGTTTGTGGTTCACAGTGGGCCTCAGTTTAAAATAGCTTGTTTATTTTATTGTTATTTCTGCAGCAACTGTAAAAAGAAATCATATCAGTAAGGATAAAGTACGAAATCAGATATTCTCTGACAGAATAGTTTGCTATAAACACTTAATAAGTGAAAGTTAGTGGGGAATGAAGCTATCTCTTTTGGATGGTACAGTAAAGGCAGTGTGTCCACACAGGATGCATGACCAGTGAACTCATGGAGCCTATAAGTGAATATTTCTGATGAACCATGGGCACTGTTGACTGAAGGACGATTAGTCTTTCACAGTAGAATATTTACTTATTAAAATATCGTATTGAAGCTCTCTTCGAATGTATTATGAAAAATACTCACTGCGTTTCATTTTAAGGAATTAGGTTTCATATCCTGTTAGTTAAGTGAAAAAAGATTTTTGAAAATAAAGTCGTTTCTCCAAGTGCCAGGCTCCTCTATTACTTTAGTAAGTTCTAGCACTCTGGGGTGTGAGAGAGAAGAATAGAGTGCCCAGGAAACCACCTTGTTATCTCACTGCCTAAGGCCTCATTCACTCCCAGTCCCTATCTGTAAAACCCTACCCTACCAGTGAATTTGATGTTGCTTGTTCCTATATTGTAGGAAAACTGAAATAATAGACTATAAAGTAAACTATTATCATTTATTTGTCAAAGAAAAGTCAAGAAATGCTTGGATAAAAGAAATTGCCTTCAAATTATTATTTCCAATGTTGAATTTGTATAAATCAGGCATTGTCTGATATTTCAATGGAAAAAGTATGACTTGTTCCTTCTGGCTTGCTGTTATCCTTTACCGCCAAGGTCACACTGCTTCTCTTCTTGTTTCATTCATTTTTCACTTTTTGGAAGTGATGTTTGAAGAGGGCCTCACCCAGAATGTTGAGGCTACTCTGGGTCTCTGTTTCAGAGGTGTTCAGTATACAATGCTGTGCCAAGAATCAAACTCACATCTTTTTTTTGTTGTTGTTGTTGTTGTTTTTTTGTTTTTGGGCCACACCCAGTGACGCTCAGGGGTTCTCCTGCTATGCGCTCAGAAGTCTCTCCTGGCAGGCATCGGGGACCATATGGGAACCGGGGGATGGAATCGTGGTCCGTCCTAGGCTAACGCAGGCAAGGCAGCAGGCACTTTACCTCCAGCGCCACCACCTGGCTCCCAAACTCACATCTTCTATATTCAAAGCTTCTCATGTGATCAACACTTTCAGCTTTCAGGGCACTAATTATGTATCTTGTGGGTGCCTCTAGGTGGAAACTACCTTAAGCTAGAGATGATTTATTCAAAATTGATTGTGTCATGAGTAAGCGTCCTATATTATACAGCATTTTTATTTGACTAGAATTTCAATTTATTGAGCCATAAACCTGACACGTAGTTACAGCCCATGAAACAGCATTTGCTAAATGTGTGTGAGAAACAGTGGGAAGAAAATATATAAATATTAATAATAACTATTTTAATCACAGTAACTTTTCAAAACTAAGCTAATTTCTTTATAATTATTTTTCAAAACAATTCTAATAAGTATTATTTTGGAAGTCTCAAAATATGACAGTATCACATCCTATGAAAAGTTTTACATTTCTATTATATTCATGAAGAATATTATAATAGAATATTATAATCATGAAGAATCACTTTATTTTTGATTTGTTTACTTATTTTAAATTTGTGGTAACTCCCAAATTACCAGTTATATTTGCTACTTTTTCATTCTAATACAGTTTGTTATCCAAGTGAAACTTGTACTGTTCTTATCCATTCCATCCTCTTCCTACTAGAATCTTTAGGAGCAAGGTGGGTGAGTTTCTTTAGAGAAAAACTATCTTACCTGTGACTCTTAGAGCTCTACCCAGAAGTTGAATGCTTAATAATTATTTATAGGATGTGGAGCTTCATAGAACTGTGTTCTTACTAAGAACAAAAGGAAACAGCAGCTTTTTTCCACAATACTTAAATGTAATTTGACAATTAGCTGAAAAATATATGTATGTATTAGGCAAGTTAGGAATGTCTTTTTTTATCTTAAATTTATTTTTAATCCCCTTGTTACACAGTTCCCTTCTAGTTGCCATGTTGTAGATTTTTGCAATCAACTCACCTGTTAATGTTAATGGTCCTGATAAAGTTATTTAATGAAGCTCAAGTTCATTTTGCTTTGCTTGCTCTATCTCAGTAGATATTCTATAGTCCTTTTTCAGGACTTCTAGAGGGTCTCTTCTTTTTTCACCATATTACAACTCCTTCATCTACAACTCTTCCTGTGCTGGATGAAAGACACACCTAAAGGCATGCAAGAGAAAAAGCTGCCCAGACAGATGAAAACATGGACCTTATAACTTCAAAGAGATTCCCTGTCTTTATTTTTCTGCATGGATCCTTAGCAAAAGAGACCAGAATTAATATCTCTTTTTTGATCTATGTACTACAGTTCCTTGATCAAAGTCAGACAACATGAAAAAGCACCACAAATTTCCATGGTTAGTAGCAAAAAGGCATTTTAAGATGTAGATATATATTCCGGGCCTCAATCTTTTGCAGTCACGTGAGAAGGCTTATTTTTATAACTTTTGTTACTTTCTCACCATGGATTTCTTTGTTCCCTGTGTATTAAAATATTGTTTGAGCACCATTTGTCACAGAATAAGCCTCATTACCAATTCCAGGTTTTACCTTCAAATAATTACTTCCTAATTTTTTTTTGGTAATCATTCCCCTGCCTCTTATTAAACTTTTACCATTCACCTGCCCATTCCTGAACAATAGAGGCCATTATATCAGGTTTTGTACTCCACATAAATTGAATCATAATGTTTGTGTTTTTGGTACTTTGTCTCTCTTGCACAACAGGGTTGCATGATTTATCATGGCATTTCATGCAGTGCTAGTTGATTTATTTTCTTTGTCATTAGTGGTTAAGGGCAAGGACTTTAGAGTCAGACTGCAAGTTGAAAAACCTTTTATTACTTTTCAGATAACTGAGCTTGTGACTATCTTATTTTATTGACTTCACTTTGATGAATAATATGGGGTAGGAGTTTGCAATGGGTAAAATTTCTTGGGAAATCTTGAGATACGAATCTACATGCAGATAGTTATTGATGAATGTTTTCAGGAACAATACTAAGTAGGGAATAGAAAAGACAGGATTGGACAGGGGGAGAACTTGAATTTGAATGTGACTCATTAGAAACTCATAAGAATCTATAGAGCTGAAAAATTCATTTTCACCTGATCCCTCCTAGCAATTAATTTATACTCCTACATATACCAGTCTTTGGAAGGTGCTATCCTTAGCAAAAGTGCAATGTCTTGTGCAAGGCAGCTTACTTAGCCCAAGGGAAATTCCTGGGAACAAATTCTTTATATTATTATTATTATTATATCTTTATTTAATTACCTTGATTACAAATATGATTGTAGTTGGGTTTCAGACATGTAAAGAACACTCCCCTTCACCAGTGCAACATTCCCATCACCAATGTCTCCAATTTCCCTCCTCCCCACCCCACCCCCGCCTATACTCTAGACACCCTTTCTATTGGGAACAAATTCTACAGTGAGCTGTCAGCTAGCAATATTCCTGGTAAGAGGGAGATTGCTTGCCTCATTCTGAAAGAGATAGATGAGCAGGAACCACACATTCAAACAGATCCCAGTTTAATTTATTTCAGTCCAGATACTCCCTCATCCTAGACCCTATCTCCACACATATGCAATATGATCTTTCCATATAGAGCATTTACATAAGGACTTTAGATATTTTTTAAATAGGTATTTTAATTTAGTGGAAATTTAACCCTTTATATTTATTAATTATATCTTTTTAAAATAATATCTTTATTTAAGTACCATGATTACAAATATGTTTGCAGTTGGGTTTCTGTACAAAAAGTACATCCCCTTCACTAGTATAACCTTGACATCATCAATGAGCCCATTTCCTCCTCCTCACACCTGCCTGTATTTGAGACAGACATTCTATTTCTCTCACTCACTATTATTGTAATGATAGTTATTAGTGCAATTATTTTTCTAACTGCATTCAACACTCTTTATGGTAAACTTCATATCATGGGCTGGTCTTTCTAGCCCGCCTGTCTATTGTCTTGGGATATTATTATTATACTGTTTTTATTTTTCTTTTTTTTAATTTTTTTTATTTTAACACCTTGATTACATACATAATTGTGTTTGGGTTTCAGTCATGTATGTTTTTATTTTTCTTAAATTCTACAGATCATTCCTGTGCAGTTTGATACGAAAGACATACATTGCTCTGTCCTGATAAAACTTTCCATGGCAAGGGACAGAGATGCCTCAGTGATCGATTCCCTATCTCATAGTCAAGAGGTTGGGAGTTCCATCCCTGGCACCTCCCCATTTGTCCAATGTTGATTCCAGCACCATGGCTGTTTATGATCCTTGGCACCACAACAAAGCATCATCTTGCGGCGAGCATTGCAACCAAGTACTGGCAACACTCGGTCTTCACAACAACCAACCAAAAGGTTCACTCTTGTTAATGCTCTGGAAACCACTCGCAGTATGGATTGAAGCAACGTTAGCAGCATGCAAGACAAACACTTCAGTCTACTCTCAAAACCATCAACTTTTCGTAAAATGCATACGAGAAATCTACTTTTCCTGTCTTTCGGGATTGATTTGTGTTCCCAGGAAACTCCCATGTTGAAAGCCTAATTCTCTGTACCTCCAAATATGACTTGGAAGACCTTCAAAGAGATGACTAAGTGAACAGAGGTCCTCTAGATGGACTGTGCTCCAGTTCCAATGGTGTCCGTAAAGAAGATGACATGAACTCGTGGAGAAATTCAATGGCAGATGCTCATTTCTCTGAGCCAGAGAAATATTGCACAGCCCACTGACCATCTGACACCATGGAGTGTGGCCTTCAGAAAGCAAAGACCAGTTGCATTTGTGTTTATTTTTCCCCATTTTATTTCAGTTTTAAACGTTATTGGTCCTCAGCCACTCACTTCCTTCTTTTTAATATTTTGCTTTAGCCAGGAGTTGGACCGAAAATTTGGTGTGGTGTACGCACCAACCGCTGAGGGACTCCCTGGTGTCGCCCACAGATCACTTGGCGCTCTGAGGATCATGATAGAGACAGCGATGTCACCAAGAATTGTATTTCCGCCTCCTGCTTGCAGATATTGAACCAGCTCTCAATCCCCTTTGATTCTTGGTTTCTAGCCTCCACAACTGTTGATACTGGTATGTGTTACCTGTGACTGACACTTGGAGGTGAATTAATTTAATGCAAATTGCAGTGTAGGAGTCAATGTTTAAGCTACCCAGTCTGGGATATTTTATTAATATTTTATTAATATTATAAATATTAATATTTTATTAGTAGCTGCATCAACCAGTACATACAAACCAACACATACATGTAATTAAAGCATATACATCCACAAATATAGACAAATCCTGAACGCATAGACTTCCATATTCATTTTTCTGAAATATAAACTAATTCGAAATATCTCAAAAAAAATTCCACAGATCACTGGGACTATTCTATGTCTATCTCTCTCCCTCTGACGCTTTTCACTCAGGTAGCATAATAGTTCTAATGTCCATCCATATATAGGAAAATTTCATGACTTCGTTTTACTGACAACTTCATACTATTGTGTATATGTACCACAATTTCTTTAGTCACTCATCTTTAGTCGGGCATCTGAGTTGTTTGCAGATTCTGGCTATTGTAAATAGCACTGCAGTGAACAAAGGAGTGCAGAAGACATTTTTATATCGTGTTTTTGTGTTCCTAGGGCATATCCTTAGGAGTGGTGTAGCTGGATTCTATGGGAGCTCAATTTTCAGCTTTTTGAAGAATCTTCGTATTGTCTTCCATAAAGGCTTGACCAGACAGCATTCTCACAGTAGTGAATGAGAATTTCTTTCCACATCCCTGCCAGCACTGATTGTTCTTGTTCTTTATGATGTGTGACAGTCTCCCTGGTGTGAATGGTACCTCATTGTTTGGGTTTTTATCTTCCTGATAATTAGAGATATGGAGCATTTGTTCATGTGTCTTTCGGCCATTTGTATTTCTTCTTTGAGGAATTGTTTGTTCATTTCTTCTCTCCATTTTTTGATGGGTTTAGATGTATTTTGTATATCTTAGATGTCAGCCCCTTATCTGATATGTATTGATTGAATAGTTTCTCCCTTTCTGTGGGTAGCCTTTAAATGCTAGTCACTGTTTGTTTTGAAGTGCAGAAGCTTCTCAATTTAATGTAGTCCCATTTGTTTATCCCTGCTTCCACTTGTTTGGACAGTGGCTTTTCCTCCTTGAAGATGCCTTTAGTCTCAATTTCATGGAGAGTTTTACCTATGTGTTCTTCTATATACATTATGGTTCTGGGTCTGATATACTGTTAGAAATCTGAGTTTGCTTTTTTTTTTTTACATGTGACTGACCAGTTGAATAACTCTATTTTTGAGATTTTTGCTTCCCTGGACAATTATATAATTATAATAGGTTAATGTCTACATATGCACTGATAGTTTACCATATAGAATCAAAAAGATAGATGCTTTGGCTTATTAAATATTGAGTTTCTATATTGTTACTGATCTTCTGAAATGCCTTTATTTTACATGAAGTAGTCTTGCCTTCTTGTTTATCTGGAACATTTAATTACAAATAGTATCAAATTGCAGGGTTATTTTAGATTTAACCCAATAAAACTGCCTTTTAGAAACAGGATTCTGGGGCCAGAGCAGTAGTACAGTGGTAGGGTATTTGCCTTGCACACAGCTGGTCTAGGATGGACTGCAGTTCCCTCACCCATGTCCCAGATGGTCCCCCAAGCCAGGAGAAATTTCTGAGTACATAGCCAGGAGTAACCCCTGAGCATCACTGGGTATGGCCGAAAAAAATAATAATTTTCTAATCCTTTTATCTACAAAAACAGGTGCAGAATGCATCTGAACATCATAATGTCCCACTACAGTGAGAATCCTTTTATAAATTTTACTGTGAGTGATTTGTAATCCACTTTGGTCAAAATAAAAATTATTATAAAAAAGAAAGCATTCAGGTCTTAATTTTAATGTTTATAATAACTTTTAAATCTTTTTTTCACAATGTTTCTTAGAGGTATAGATTAATTACCCTATAGTGCATTACAACGCTATTTTATCTTATACTTCAAAAACAGTGCTCATTATAATAATGTCTTGGTAAATATTCTATTCATTTTCCATATGATTATTCCTGCTGATACGATCTAATGCTTATTACATTTGTAACAGATAACATCGAAATAGATAACTGCGTGACATAGACTCTAGCTACAGTGCTTATTCATAGATTTTTGCAATCTATTTTAAATTTAAGCTAGTTTACTATAATTTCATAATGCCCACGTTGTCAGAATCTAGATGCTCAAGACCATTTAGACAATGTTCATGGTGAAGACTTATTTTAGAGTTCTCATTACCATATTCATTATTATTATAGACTTGAAAATTATAATTGTTTTAAGAATGTACTATGTACAATGTAGCCCAGGAAGCTTGTTATTCAGCAAAATTTACCCTCACCAATGATGATTTTCCTAGGAATTGGAACACCTTTCCATCGACCAGCTGCTTTTATATATTTTAAGCACTCTGACCCATTCTACCTGCAGTTATTTTAAATGCAACCTATGGATTAATCTTCATTATCTGTCTATGTGTGTACAAGTGTGTGTATAGTGGCCACCTCTATGTCTAATATCCATCTGTATTGTACAGAATATCTGTCTATGTTGTAGATAATCCTTTTTCCTTTTATATACCCCTTTATATACCTTTTATATACCCTTCCTTTTCCCTCTCTTTTGCTTAACATTTTACAAATCCTATTCTTTCCTTTCACCCTCTCATCCCTGATTTGTTATTTTTCTTACTTAATTCTTTATACCTCAGTTCTTAACTCCTCAGGAACCGGAATGTTCCCTCTACCCCAACCTGCTACCAGTTGGCACCAAATAACATCCTCCCAGCCTGCCTTGCCTTTGTTTTGGAAGAAGCTCTCACTGGTTTTTCTCACCTCCCTTTGCTGTGGACTGTTATTTGCTGCGGAAAGGATTTTTCCTGATCTGTGACAGGCTAGAAGTCATTTTTTCAGACTCCACAAGACCACATTGAAAGCTAAAGTTGTGCTCTCGATTTTATAATTCCCCCTCAGACTATTTCAAAAGACTTAAAGGATATAGGTATAGAAAGAACTTCTTATATAATACAAATGGGAACTAAATTTTTTTATTGCAGTGGGACCTTTCACCCTGAATATTTTTCATAGTGACTTGACTTAGGCTTCAGTCAGTTGGACATAGACCATTTGCCCCCAAATCTAGGATCCCATCTTTGGAACCAGCACAGTTTTCTGCATCAGCATCAAGAATCAAACTTCTACCAGGGAAGGCCTTAATGCTGTCCTGACACCAATTTATTCCAAGGTGGGTTACATGAAACCCTGATGACTTGGAAACAGCAACAATTTGTTTTCAGGGTGAGTTTCCTTGCCTTACCACTTAATGGTTGGATGAAATCAAAAGATACTCTGTGACACTCTGACTTTGACATAGGATCTGTGCAAAAACCAAAATCTCTAATTGTGATTGAAAAGAACTTTTACTGAAACATTAAAGGAAAACTTTGGGATTAGACAATTTACTATGCCTGGAGCCTGTAGTTGGTCTTAAGATAGGATCCTTCATGGGTAGGTATACCCTGTTTTTAGGTCAAACATTTTTTTTCTTTTTATTTTCCCCAATTTTTGCTATGCCTATGTGATAGTGGAGCCCAGAGCTCCAAAAGGAAGATCTGGTGAGATACAGACCTAAAAGCAAATGTTGAAATAGAAAATAACCCACAGAGTGAAAAGATAGAACTGGTTCAGGAAATCCAGCACTCAAGCAAGGGACCCAACCACACGTAATACAACCATTAATCCAACATCTCCCCCTAATTGACTTTATGGAAAAACAAAATAATTCATATCCCAGGATTCTAAGATAGGGATTTTTTAAAGGTGGTCCTACCCTAATCAATATTCATACCACACCCTAGGATGTGATCTGATGATGGATTTATTGGATTATTTCTTACTTGGTATTTCTCTCCTACCCTAGAGTATGGTCTGGTTTTTGTCTTTAACAGCAGGAGCCTGAGAAAGGCAGGCACTCATTTTTTGGTCTTCTTCCTCTAAGCTGCATTCCTTCTTAGGAGGAGAAAGCTTGTGTAGTTGGGTCCCTTGCTTGAGTGCTGGATTTCTTGAACCAGTTCTTCTACTTTTTCACTGTGTGGGTTATTTCCTGATGAGAAGAATTGATTTCTAATACTGCATTATTACTAATTTTCCTAAGAACTATCCCTTGTGGGAAAGGTGAGTTCATTCCACACTCTCTAAAAGGCTGTGGTGGCGGGTAGGTGGGTGAGAATCCTACACCTATGCAAAATACTTCCACCCTTTTCTAAATCTTTTAGATAGGGGTTCTACCTTTTTCATAGAACATTGGGACATGAATCACTTTGTTTTACCTCATATTTATGTATTTTTCTATAAATTAAGAAGGAAGAAAAAAAAGAAAGGATGGGGACCAGGGCCCAAATGGTTTCAGGTGCATTAGTGGAGATTAAAAAAAATCAGAATGAAATATCCAATCCAAAGTCAACAACAATAGAATAAAGAGACACAGACTATAACAATCTAAACTTAAAATGGGCCTGCTATACTGGCAGGCTAGGGACAGAGGGTGGTGGTGGTATAGGATGTACTTTGGGAACATTGGTGAAGAGAGGTTGACACTGGTGGTGGGATTGACCTGTTTCATTGTATGTCTGAAATCCAACTCTGAAGGACTTTGTAAGTCACAATTATTTCAATAAAATGAAATCATTTATTTAATGTATTAATTAAATAAATCATTTATTTATTTTATAAAGTAAAAGGTAGTGTGTCTATGAAGCTGACCAAGTTTTAATATGGCAACTATGTCTGTGGATGTGGTCAGGATTTCTTTTTATCTAATTATTTCATTTAAGTACCAACGTTACAAATTGTTCATGATTGAGTTTCTATCACAGAATCTACATCATCCTTTACCAGAAATAGGATTCTTATCAGCTATCCCTCTCCCTGGAGGTTGTTGTTTTTGGAGGATGAGAATATCATTGATATTTTTTAATTCTTTCACATATCTACTGAAGAAGATGATTAGATCATTTATTGTGATGCTATCATATCAAGTAATAATAAAAATGAGCTCAGTCAAAAATAAATTTTCTAGAGAACAAAAGAAATCAAGTAGGATCCTTCTTATTTACAAAAGTTCCTTGGATAAAGTCAATGTGAAGTTAAGTAAGTAAATTCTACTTCACAGCCTTTGACTTTTCCCAAGCTTTGGAAGTATATATAAAGGACAAGCTGAATGACTCTTGAATAAAAAGGTTTAGTCAAAGAAACTCAAGAGACAAGGAGATAATAGGCTTTATTTAAATAGGCAAGGAACCCAAAAACCAAAATAAATAAATAAATAAAGTAAGTTAGGGAGCCGGGAGGTGGCGCAGGAGGTAAGGTGCCTGCTGCCTTGCCTGCGCTAGCCTAGGACGGACCACGGTTCGATCCCCCGGTTCCCATATGGTCCCCCGTGCCTGCCAAGAGTGACTTCTGAGCGCATAGCCAGGAGTAACCCCTGAGCGTCACTGGGTGTGGCCCAAAAACCAAAAATAAATAAATAAATAGGCAAGGAAAATTCCTTTCATTGTTTTAATAATTGTTATAATTATTATTTGTGAATGCCATGATTCTGGATTTTTCTTATCCAAAACTAACTTGTTTTCATTCAAAATACCTTTATATTGAGATCACAGAACAGCTTATTGAAGTAGAAATAGTCTCCTTTGGAAATTAGTCTTCTGGGTTTCTGTGATTTTAGTGAACATAAGACATAAAGTAGAACCACATAAATGTTAATAGGTCAATAGGGCAGAGTAAAACAGGCCATATTGGTGGCAGTCAGGTGAGAACATGCATGGAGAGTTCATTATGGCTTCCTCTAGGCTCAAGTAAGGTAGTGAATTTTTAGTTTTGCCACTATAAATGTCAATGTCCAAGCTTTAATTAAACTTAAGTTATTTCACTGATGAGGTAAATGACTAAGATTATCTGAGGATTTTAGAATGTATTGCATTTATTGATCTCTCTCAGCACAGAACTAACTGAATATTAGATAGGTTAGAGTCAAAGTTCCAATATATACAGTAAGGGTTTTTGTTTTAAGTGTAGTGTGATATTTTTAGGATTAGCTTTTTAGATGTTATGCTCCCTGCATTCTTTGTATTCTCTTGTACCAATGGAACTTCAAAACTTAAGACAGAGAATGTCTAAAGAACATTTTCTTCTTTGGGCTAACATAATCAAACACATTATCCTAGAAATCCATGTGAGGTAAAAGAAGATTGAGAATGTTTGGGGGAAGGAAAGAATCTAAGAAGAGAAAAAAATGCCTTATCCAAGACCAGGAACCAGAAATAAAACCAAGAACCAGGAACAGTAAGATATGAGATTTTACTAGGCCTGTGAACACAGAACTTCTCTCAGATCCCCTAAAAAGAATGGAAACTAAGGAAAATGAGGAAGAAAAGATGGCTACAGTTTATACAAGGAAAATTAGGTCCCAAATATAAAGTTTCTAACTTTGAAAAAAAATATGTGCTTAACCATGCAGCTTTATTTCAGTGTACCATTTGAAACTGGAAAATTGTTCTTTTGAGGATAAGAAAACCAGAAAATTATCAAGATTTTTTTCTTATGTACATGTATCCTAAGGTCTTAAAATAACATATCTTGGGAGTAGATGTCTTAAAATAAAAGAATATTTTAATAACCAAAATTAAATCTCCTTCAACTCTAAAATTGTAGAGAGTAGGGACACAATACTATTTTAATTAATTACTATAATCTAATTTTATCATACACTTGACCTGGCAGTATGCATACTCACCACATAAATGTTGAAGATAAAGTCCTGGGTTAATAGCAATAAATGTTTAAGAAATAATAGGAAATAGATAAACTACATAATAGCAGGTTAACCACCTAGAATTTTAAACTATGATACTGATTTGACTATGGCTTCAAATTTTGAATACAAAAAAATGTAACAAAACCAACAGAGGCTTGAATCCAGCTACATATGTAAAAACAGCTATTTCAAACATTAATAAATGGGGGCCGAAAAGATAGCTTAGAAGTAGAGCTTATGCCACTGGGCGCCTCTGGATTGCCCGCCGCCACCCTTCCCAGCCCTCCATCACTGGGACCCCAGGCCTGAGGGGAGAGGGAACCAGGTGAGTTCCTGCTCCCAGTCTGGGCGCCTTTGGATCGCCCGCCGCCACCCCTCCCAGCCCCTCAACTCTGTTACCCCAGACCTCAGTGGAGAACAGACTTGGTGAGTTCCTGCTCTCAGCCTGGCTGCCCCTCCTAGTGCCTCACCCCTGTGACCGCAGGAGAGGCGGTGAGGTAAGAGAGAGTGCGCCAGAGGGCAGGAGAAGGGACCTGAGAGCATCGTAAGAGGGTGGAGAACTGAGGGAAAACGCCCCGGAGAGGCGGCGGTCAGGAAAGTGGTACTGGGAAGGTCACGGGGGTCCTTCAGAGGGTCACCATAACAGGTACCCCCGAAGACCTGAGACCTGAGTGGGAGGCCAGAGGAAGCTTGGAAATTTTCGCCAAACAGCCACCGTGCCAAAGGCAGTCCGGGAATTCAGAGAGCGAGGAGAAGCAGTAACCAAGGGCCAAAAAAAAAAAAAAAAAAAAAAAAAAAA
>PVKC010026896.1:0-15954 GCA_004027635.1 Crocidura indochinensis
TGAATCATTCTGCTAAAGGGATCAGAAAGTTTTCCTCAGAGAGATAAGAGCTTATTTGGATTTCATATCATGGATTTCATGGGTGAGAGGATGGATTTAGAGAAAATTGGCAGTCTAGGCATTAAAGGGGTGTGAACAGGGCCAGGGACTGTTAGTACCTTGTTTGTTTGGATAACACATGGTAATTCCATGAGTTCTCAGTGTACAATTAGAAGGTATGTGAAGAGAGCACAGCTAGAAAAGGAGGCTGGAGCCAAGCTGAGTATTTTAGCTATGACAGGCAATTCACTGTTGCACATAGACAAGTGTGAAAGAGCAAATGCTTTTAAAAATAAATAACAAAGTAGAGTAATGCAATTCCAAATGTCATACATTTGTCAATCTTAGAGACAAATGTATGCAACACCATGGAATCAGTGGGGAGGGAGAATATAATATGCTAGATTAAAATCAAATAGTCCATAAACCTTAGCTGTGGCCTTAGCTCTTACAGAAATATAGAATCATGAGCCATTTTTTCTAATCATATTTATTTGCATTTTACTACGATTTCATAAATTTTGCTAGATAATCTTAAGATAGAGATAGCATTTCAAAGCAAACTACTAGCAATACACTAGACACTTAACAGGACCAGCTAAGACCACAGTTTGGTTTCTATTAAGAGGATAGGTGGCTAAGTGGAGAAGATGTCTCTATCTAAAAGCCATGAAAATTTAATTTGTACATATAATGAATATATAATTACACTTAAGTAAATTATATGTAGACTAGAATGATATCCAACACTTAGATTATGAAATTTAATAAAGACATAATTCATTTGAGCTGGCATACGTAATCTGTATTTGCATATTAATAACATACCTTGTTTAAGATGGAATAGGACATTAAAACAGTTCAACTGCATTGATTCTAGTATATTTTGCATCTAAGTAACAATTTTCACTTTCATTTAATTGACCATTTTTTAAAATTGTTTCTAACAGTAACACTAGTAACAGGTATGAAAAAGGTAAATATATTGCTGTTCTAGTTAACTATGTATGGTAGATCACATACAGTGACTATATTATTGGTTCTCACTCTATTTACCTACATTTTGCTTTTTGTTCATGTTTGGCTGTGCTCAGGTCTTTTACTCCTTGCTCAGTGCATAGGGATTACTCTGATGTGCCAGAGTACCTTACTAGTTTTGTTATCTCTCTATCCCTCCCACTCACTTTAAATGTACTTAACTATGAATAACATTTGGGACTTAATCAAGAGTTGGTATAAATAGTATTAAAAAATCTTATTATATAAACTTATGTGTTTTCTATTTTACATTTTAGAAACGTATGTTAGGTTTTATCAACTTAATATCTTTTCAAAAGTGGTAAAATCATATTTATTTATAGAAACTATTCGAGGGAATTGGTTTCTTCTTGAAAGAAATAGAAACATACTTAATGGTTTCAAAATATTTTACATAATAATGGAATATTGATATTGAGAATTGCTTTTATCTGGGGAGATAGCTCAAATGGTAGTAGAAGCATATGCCCAGCACTATAAGGGATCCTAAGTCTGAAATCAAGCACATCATGGCCACCAATATATATGTATATATAATGTTATATTATATATAATATAATTATACATTATATTATATGTTTATTTATAAATATATCAGGGGTCTCAAACTCAATTTACTTGCAGGCCGTAGGAGACAAAGTCGGGGTGATGCTTGAGTGCAAAATCAGTAGTAGGTCTTGAACATTGGGGGGTGTGACCCAAACAACTAAAACAAAACAAAACAAAAAAGCTTCCTCTAGGGCAGAGCCACAAAATGTTGTACAGTGGGCTGTGAGTTTGAGACCCCTGAATATATTATATATAATTATATTATATGTTATATATACCACATATAGCCCTGTTAGTCCTATATCACTGCTAAGTGTGATTTCTGTGATGATTTTTAAAGTATTAATTTAGAAGTAAACACTCTTCATTTATATACATGATTCATGTTAATTTGTTTTAAGCTTTAATTTATAGGCTCTATAGTGTATGCCTCAGCAAACTGAGATGCCTCTTTAATTCTATCTTCTCTTCTTTTTTCCCATTCATTTATTTTGCATGTAACTGTTAAAGTGCAAGGACATTTCCATGCCCAAAAGACTATTGAGTTGAATCAACTGCATAGAATTTACTTACTTCCCTCAGTTATTCACAGACTAGTGTGAAAGAACTGAAACTAATGATGGAAACATTTTCATTTCATTGTAAGAAAACTTTAATTTCTTGTCAAATTTGTTCACTCTCTTTTTAATATTCCAATAATTGTACTTTGAGATATTTGAAGATTGTTAAGATACATCTTACATTGTTTTCATACTTTCTGACAAGCTCAAAAAATGTGACTTTGTTAAATTCAGAGGGAAAATTGATATATTTTGAAATGTGGTAAGGATAAAACTTATTCATTCTATATAAAATTTGTAGCCAATATTTCTAATATAAAATAGAATTGGGTCCGGGCGGTGGTGCTGAAGGTAAGGTGCCTGCGCTAACCTAGGACAGACCACGGTTCAATCCCCCGGTTCCCCATATGGTCCCCCGTGCCTGCCAGGAATGACTTCTGAGCGAATAGCCAAGAGTAACCCCTGAGCGTCGCCGGGTGTGACCCAAAAAAAAATTCTATAAAATAGAATTGGATTTTTTCTCTTTATGGTGTCAGGGCTTACTTTCATCTGTAGAAAATATTTTTGTTCCTGCATATAATAATTTTTGTTCTTACATATAATAATGACATAGATGTAGTGAAGAAATTATAATAAAATTAATTAAAGACTTCATCATAAGCTCCATTACGTGAGCTGTACAGTCACCAAGATATCTTGATACAGAGGTCTGATTTTACCATCCATGAGGAACAGAAGTCTTCCATACACCACAAAAGCCCCGAGGGGAGAGTAAATGAACATGCAAGGAGTCTGTAGTTAATCCCATGACAGTATACTTCAAGGATGGAGAAACCCTGTATCTTGTAGGCCAAAGGAATTCCCTCTATAATGTCCCCAATAGTTACTATGCCTATGCCGGGGGAAAAAAAGCACAAAATAATCCTTTTATCCACTTATATATTTATTGATTGATTGATTTTTTTTGACTTCTTTATTTTGGTGTAGATATTGAAGTTGATGTTTCCAATTTTATTTTTTTTATCTTTTTCTTTCTTTTTGCACTCTGGCATGATTTAATTTCTTTATTGCTGTAGTGCTGACTGGATATTTTATTTGATATTTCTTTTTATTGTTGTGGTGTTTCAATTACCTTTTTCCTGTCCTCTCTCAAACTGAGGTTGAAAACTTCTAGACTCCACTCATTTTCAGCTTATTTGATTTTTTTACCCCATTTTATTGCTTTTCTCTCCTTCAAACAAAATCACATAACTCGAATTATCGAGCTCCACCTCTCCAAATAGAGGGGGAAACAAGGGAGGGTATCAGAACCAAACAGATATATGATCATTAGTAGTAAACTAGACACAGAGGGGACCACTTACTTTAGTAGCCGGGGGGTGATGGTGAGGGATTTGGATTGCAGGAAGGGAACAGGGGTGGAGGGAGGACAAATTTGGTGATGGGGATTCTCTTGATTCAATGTTAATATATACATAAAATACTACTGTGAAGATATGTAAGCCAATATGGTCAAAATAAAAATCAAAAAATAATTAATTCTTTTAAAATGCTCTTTTTTAATATCATTTCTTTGAAAAGGAGACATTTCAAAATAGTCATAATGTCTAAAAACTTGAAAATAATTGAAAAATATTCAGATACATTTGCATATTTCATAAAATATGTGGAGGACCTGGAAAGATAATATAGAGGGGTATAAAAGAGAATATTTGACTTTCTTGTGACTGACTGGAGTCATTCTGGTGTTCAATACCATCTCCCTCGCTTATCAGGTGGGGTTCCTGAGTACAGAACAAGTAGTACCTAATAAGTATTTCCGGGTGTGGCTCAAATAAAACATAAAGAAAGAAAATACAGGAAAAACTTGTACTGTTATGTAAATATAAATTCATAATCATTTGCTCTTACTCTATGTCAACTGAAATGTTTCTGAGAAATAGCAGTATTGTTTAAAAATTTAGTACATTATACTGACTTTTCCAATGTAATAATTAATTAGAAAAATGGATTACTAATCATACATTTTAGGAAAAGGAATATGTAAGTTTATTTGGAACATATTCACATAACTTAGCAGCACGAAGAGAGGACTTTTACTAATTCTCCAGAGAGAAATAGAAATTAGACAATATGAACCACATCGCGCCATCTGTTCTGGTTTAAAGTATGTTGCTTTGATGAAAATTACTTCATTCTCACCTGCAAAACAGAGATGAGTTGTTGAAGTCTTCTTGGTTTATATGACTTTTTATTTTCAAAATGTGTGATTATTTGAAATGATCAGAGAAAAATTTGCATTTAAAAACAATGTAGAGTATATAGAAATCTTTATGAAAAGAAAAGCTGAGCTAATAATGAGATGGGCTTAAGTCCATTTGATGGGAAAGTCTAATTTAAAAACAAAAGAAAATTTACATAGTACAGTAGTGTAATGCATTTTTCTCTTTAAAAAATAAAAGAAATTTGGGAAATAGATGGAAGAAAGGCAAGCAGTAGATGAAGATAGGTATGCTGAGAAGAAAACGTGGATTTCTCCAGAATGTGAAAAGAGCAAATGAGCATTTGCAGGCTGTTTTCAAAGAATGGAGACATGTACCCTAGAAAGAAAATCTACAACTTTGGCAGGTTTGAGCTATGAGGTACAACCAATGCACATTTCGAAAGAGCCTTGAGTTAACAATTGTGAAGGATTTTTAAAATTATTCTGAGAATGGGCTGATAATTAAATGAGTGGAGAAAGAAGAATTAGAAGAGACAGTTTTGGTGGAAGGGCTTTTGATTTGCGTGTGGCTGACCTGGGTTCTACCCGATATGCTGCCCAGAGCACCACCAAGGGTAACTGCTCAGTGAAGAATCAGAGAGATAGGGGTAACCTATCAGATCTGCCATCACCGTCAGATGTTTCCAAAAACAAGCCAAACTAAAACAAACAAGCCAAAGAAATGAAGAGCTAGATGCTCCCCTAAGACCTTGGAAAGCTGTGAATAAAATAGGAAGTCTAGAATGCAGTGGGTATTATATTTCTATCAGTGAAAAGTAGATAAAAACAACAATGAACTGCCATGCAAATGGAAAATCCAGAATAATAGCAACATAAATGACAAAAGGTAGTTGTGCAAAGGGAAATCTCTTAGCTTTGCTGGTAGTGAAGAAAATTGTATAGAAGTTTGTGAATCCCAATTTGCAGTTTCTTATACAACTAAAATGACCATTATTGTACAGACTTAGTAACGATTTTAATTTGCATTTAGTCAAAGGAATTTAAAACTATCCACATAAAAACTAGAACATATATATTTGTCTTTATTCATAACATTTAAAACTTGGAAGCAACTAAAATGCTTTGGGGTAGGTAAATGGATATATAAACTGTAGCACATCCAGATAGTTCTGGAATAATTGTACAATATGTACAAAGGGACCTTGCTGACTAAGTTAACCTAGCACCACACATGGTAACTGGAAACCACGAGGAGTTCAAGGGTGTTCATAGTTCAGAACTATGAATATGCACTAAGCACCACTAAAAATAAAACCCTAAAAATAAACAAGCAAAACAAAACAGAACAAAAAGAGATAGAAAAACAAGAATAAAAAGTAAATAAAAATGCTCTGTTTATTTCAATCTCTAAAATAAAATGGAGTTGTAAAAACAACTTAGAAAAATATTTAAGATGCGTTTTAGTCCAAACAATCAGATCATGAACTATCTATATTCGATGGGATAAGCATTTCTCTTCCCAAAGTTAAATGTCCTTAGATCAGAACACTCAAGATGAAAAGCAGATTTTCAAATTGACACTTAAGATTCAGCTCAGCAACAACCAAAAGGTACAAAGTCAAGTAGAAAATGAGAAAGAGTGAAGGCTAGCTTCTATTGATCTCGGAGAGCATATTATATTGGCTGCGTTAGCTTTGAAATTTCTCCCAAAATTGATTTCATTACTCTTCTAGTCGTCAAATAGAGACGACTAAAAAAAATTTTGAAAACATTGAAGATTTCTATTCTCTAAGTGTTATGACATTAAATTTGAATTAAAGAGAAACCACACAAGATATTGAATATAAAAAGAGATTAAAGTTTTATATACATAAAAGAAATTTCCAGAAAGTTTAAGAATATGACAAAAATTGCTAATAATAGAAATAACTATTTTATAAATAAGAAAACTTAATAGAAAATTCATGACAAAATATTCCTGTATCAAATGTTTATTGCACATAAATTGGGCAAATTTGCATTATGTTAATGTTATGAGAAAGTAATTAAAGTACAATGTTAATACTTCCAAAAGACTGCAGGCCCTTACAAATATCCCTTCTTCTATACCATGTTAATTTTCTTTAAAAAAATTGAAAACTGAAACTTTCTATCTTTATATATAGGCTGAAATTTTAATATGCAAAACTCAGCAAATAAACCCACACATCGTGTTTTGTTTAAATTTCTGGTATCCAAATAATTTAACAGTCTTTATGTCAAAAATAACCTTTGCTACTTAAAAATTCTATGCAGTGCATGCAGAATATACTATGTGTATTTCAGAAAGCCCTTAACAATTAGAAACAACCTGTCTGGGTTTTTTTGTATTAGTTCTCTCTCCACTTATGCTTGTTAACTTTATTATTCAATTCACATAGAATCTGGCAGTTGATTAAAATAATTCTATAGAGACTTTAGAGTAATTTCATAAGAAACTGATATCTTAAATACCTAGTAAAGAAAGCAGATAGAGAATAAAATATTATACAATTGGTATAAAATAGAAGCATACAGATGTTTTTGTTAATCTCTTTTTGACTCTAAAGCATAATCAGAAGGATTAATAAGCATACGATGTTAAAGTTTCTTCAATTAAAAATCATTCCATATCTAAAGCATTTTGTATTTATTTAGATGTTTGTTAAGTAGTTCCTTTTGCAGTTTTAGTTTATGCATATACATATATATTATTCAGGGAGTTATTAATTTAATTCTAAAAAGTTGGGATGACAACATTTCAAATGTATGAACTAAAATGTTACTTTTAATACTTTCAAATTGCTTCTCTAGACAATATTGTTTTCCTACCTTCAATGCAATTTCTTTAAGCAAATATTTCTAAATAGTGTCATGTGTTCCATAAATACAGTATTGTTGTAGGAAAATGAGATAACAATGTGTGTTTCAACTATGTAAGAACAATTCATGCACATAGTTGGCTTGCTTAAAGTAACTGGCACAGAATGACGTGGAATATTCTCTTGTTTTAGGTTGTAAGGGTAAATGCATAGTGGTGTGTGGCAGAAGGGGGGTTTCTTTGTATAAACCCAGTACCTCAGTCATTCAGAATTTTTTTCTCATGCACTCCAGTCAGTAAAAGTTTTAAGTATCAAACTCAAGACCTCGATATTCTGAGTATATTCACCAGAATACATGCATCTTAGGATATTCAATTTTTGCAGATGATTCATATTATAACATAGACTATTAATTTTTGTTCCTAAAAATATAAAATGAATCAGTTTCATAAAACATATTTAATTAAAAATACTTTAAGCTATACTTATTCCAAGTAATATTTAAAAAATAGTTCCAAAATTCATAATTATTTGAAGTTTGAAGGAGTAGAGTCCAAGTGTTTTAATATTTGTTTTTATTGCAACCATTTATTTGCTTCAATAATCCACCACAATCAATGAGATTTAATTTATAAGTCAGATGAGCTAGAACACAAATTCACCAACATTGAATAAGTTTTCTTTTTTTTTTCAATTATACCCACAGATTTATTCAGTCTGCCTTACTAAAATTTTACAATGATCAATGATGGCAATGAATTGAATCCTGTCATAATGAAGCCAAGACTTGCAAAGTTAAAGGATGAAAGATTTTTCATAAGCTTGTTTTTTACTTCAATGATATATTGTAAAGTGCATGAAAAATGCTTATTTTATTTCTAAAATTATTTAAAAAAACATCATGAATAGTCATGTGGCTTAATTTAAATATGTTATTATCTATGACACTGTCTATGCTAATACAATAAATAAATCTCTTGTTATAACAGTTTGTCTAATAGTCAATGAGGAAAACAAAATATATACAGATATTTCTATTTGTTTTATATACTATATCCAGACTGCTTTCTTTTTCTGCTGGTGGGATCAGCAGGTTCCAAATCAGTACTCAATGAATATCTATGGCCTATTTTAACAATAGAGAAGTTCTAAAATACAGTGTTGTTCAGACATTGCAGTGCTGGGGATATATATATATATATGATCAACATTTTTTTCAGTCCTTTGATGCTTGAGGCCATATGAGGTTCATGAGTTAAACCTGAATTAGCTGTGTATTCTTACATTTGGAATCCTATAATTATTTTTATCAAATTATCATGATTTTCTGAGTTGCTCATAATTAAATTTCAGGTATACAATGTTTCAACATAAGTCCCACCACTAGTGTCAACTTCCTTCCACCAATGCACACTCCAAATTACTTTCCACATCTCAGCCTGTCTCCATGACAAGCACACAGTTTTAAGTTGAATGTTGTAGTTTAGATTTTATGTATATAGTGCTGTTTGGTTTGCTGATATATATTTATATATATATACTTATATATATTCAACACCTATACATATATGCATATGTATATATATATATATTTCTAGTACCTTTACATGTCCCATGTACTTAAGTCCCCTGATCACTATCCTTGTTACCTTTCATTCATGTTCCACACTGATACACAAAGAGTCAAAGGGTCAAAGGTTGGAGCAGGAGCAGTGGCGCAAACTATAAGGAGTCTGCCTTGCTCATGCTAGCTTATGACAGACCACAGATTGATTCCCATGTGTCCCACGTGGTTCCTCAAGCCAGGAGTAATTTCTGAGTGCATAGCCAGGAGTAACCCCTGAGCGTCATCAGGTGTGTCCCAAAGAGCAAAAAAGAAAAAAAAAAGAGTCAAAAGTTTTAACTGTCAATGTTTATATATATTCATACATATTTATAAATATGTATGCACACAAAATTATTTTAATAAAATAGTATAATTTTCAAATAATTAGCAATCAAACTTAATTAAATCCTCATGATTAACATATAATTTAGTGTTTTGTGGCATGATTATTAGTAGTGATAATTTTATATGTTGTGATAACATAATTTTCTCTTTGATGGCTTATTAAGTGAAAATTAATAAAAATTAAACTTGTTAACATTATGCTTTGCCATTGCTTTATTTAAAATATCACTTATTGGGGCCTGGGAGATAGCATGGAGGTAAGGCATTTGCCTTTCATGCAAAAGGTCATCGGTTCGAATCCCGGTGCCCCATATGGTCTCCCGTGCCTGCCAGGAGCAGTTTCTGAGCATGGAGCCAGGAGTAACCCCTGAGCATTGCCAGGTGTGACCAAAAAAAAATATCACTTATCATTGATCTTTGTTATAATTTATATAAATTCCAAAGAGAAAATTTTTTGTTGCTCAACTCTCATAACCAAAAAATTTTGATTATATCAAATATTTTGATAAAATATTTCTGTGGTAAAGTGAATTTTGATAAATAATAAAATGATAAGAATAATTGAATCATTAATCCACATAATGAAGAACCAAACAAAAATATATCAGCAATAACATAATAGATTTTTACATTTGTTCAGACTACAAAAATAATTCAGACTATAATATCTTATTTTCAAATATGAAAAACAATTGTTAGTGTTCTTTAAAAAATAGAGAAAAATTATTAAAATTGTGAAAGTGTGTTGCTTGAATTTACCAATTAAAATAGATTTATAATCATGAAAAGTTTTACACTGTGCAATCTGAACTGGCATACTAAAAACTTTAGATATGTTCAAAAAATTGCTGATGGTGCCTGCAAGGTGGCGCTAGACGTAAGGTGTCTGCCTTGCAAGTGCTAGCCAAGGAAGGACCACGGTTAGATCCCCCTCGTCCCATATGGTCCCCAAAAGCCAGGAACAATTTCTGAGTGCTTATCCAGGAGTAACCCTTGAGCATCAAACGGGTGTGGCCCGAAAAAACAAAAATAAAAGAAACTGACAAATTTAAATTATACAGTTGAGTGAAGGATGATCATGGAGCAGAAAGGTGATAATAAACTGTTTAAATATCCCTATGTTTTTCTTAAGGAAATTAAAGAGTACTTTCTCTAGCTTTACAAAAAATAACTTTTTCTGAGACTAGATCTGATGTCAAATTATTTACTATTTGAACTGTTCCTGGTAATCTGAATAAAGAAATCTTTCACCAATTTTTGTATTTTTTATATGGAATAAAAAAGGATTTAGTTCTTCCTTATCTAAAGAAAGTTATGTAGAAGAGAAGACACACTAGACTAGAACAATGGTGGAGGACTACTGACTCTCTGATGATGAAAATATGTTTCTATTCTGCTTAGCACATTTGCATTAAAATTAGGTAGCTGTAGGTACTAAAAACTTACAATTCTATATTTGTTCTTTTGTTTGTCCCAACTGTCTTTGATCTGTCTGTATATTCCTCTTTCAATAAAGTGGTTGTCTTCAAGGTTTTCAGCTATCAGGTTAGGGTATCCTGATAGAGTACCCTGGTATATTATTGTCATCATATTGTCATCATTGTTATTATATCATTGTCCACATTGACATGTTGACAAGACTTGGGTCTGTCTGCATCTGGTTTGCAAGTCGCTTAACATTTATTTGTGTTTCTTCTAGGTTATATTTCTATTTCCCCAACTCCATTCAAGATTAAAGACTTTTCTGTTCTATATTAACAGCTTAAATTACTTCCCTACATAAACCAAGAAAACTAAAAGGAAATGGGCATGTGAATTCTATTTGTCAGAAAACTCAAAATTCTATTTATCAAATTTTATTTGATAAAATATATTCTAAAATTCTATCTATCAATTTTAGGTGATAAATTATATTCTTATATTATATTTATCAATTTATCAGGAAGTTATTTTTGTTCTTGAAGCAAGGCAACTGACACAATGAAGTACTGAATATATTTTTATTCTTTGTTTTATTTTCAGAGTCAGAAAAGAATCTTTCTTAGTTCTTGCAATAAGAAACTGAGAAATCTTGGAAGTAGTTTATTTTAATATAATTTTAAGGGGAGGGTGATATAAATAGTCCTCAGAAGACATAAAAACACTTCCTGGTGATTTTTGGAAAACAGGTCTTAGCAGTTTGGTAGACGAGTCCAAAAACTAAATCCTTCTTGAACTTGCAGTGAGGATTAAGGGCATACCATTAGTGTGGGTACTCTTCAGCCATCATGTCATACATGGGATTACTAAAACACCTGTACAGATTTTCTCTAGTCCCCTGGTATTATTTTAATGTCATTCTAAGGTCAATTTTAATTTAAAAAATGTTTGTCTTCCATCTGTATCTGTATTGACTTTTGCCCTGGTTACATAACTTATTCTAGGTAAATTCTATTCATTTTAACCCAACTATACCTGAAACATTGGGTTTAAGATAACTCATATTTTTATTTGATTTTCTTTTGTTTTCAAGACATGGAAGTAATGCTTTATTATGTTTTATTTTTTTGTTTTGACAATCCCATTTATTGCCATCTATTCCAAGGGACCAAAAGCATGGTTTTGAAAAGGCAGTGTACACTTCCATCTATGTTCAATACAGAACTATTCAAAATAACCGAGTTCTGGAAACAATGCAAGTGTTTAGGAAAATATGAATGCATTAAGAAATAATGGCACATATGCACAAAGAAATACAACTTTATAAGAAGTGATGAAATAATGTAATTTGCCATTATACAGAAAGATCTAGGAGTGTTAAGATAAATGAAGTAAGTCAGAAGAAAGGACAAATGCAGAAATATGTCTGATATGTGGGATATAATAAAACAACATAATGAAATACAAAAATGGTCAAAACCAAAAGTTCACAGATTTAAGTTTAAGTTTGGGTCAGATGCGAGGGGACCATGGAACTCTGGTAGAAAGAAAGATAATCTGGTGATAGATGTAGTATTAGAACATTCTATACATAAAACTATCATTTAACAAAAATGTAAATCACAGTGCTTCATCTAAGAAAAAATTAACCTTAGTGTTTGATATGTTCTTTATTTTGACTATCCAGGCCCAAATCCTGGCTATGATATAACAGTCTAGTTTTGAAGAATGAGAAGAACTAAAGGGTTTCATTTATTTTTGATAATTGATTTTTTTGTTTTGCTTTGTTTTATTTTTTTTGTTTTGTTTTTTGGGTCACACCCGGCAGTGCTCAGGGGTTACTCCTGGCTCCATGCTCAGAAATTGCTCCTGGCAGGCACGGGGGACCATATGGGGCACCGGGATTCGAACCGATGACCTTTTGCATGAAAGGCAAACGCCTTACCTCCATGCTATCTCCCGGGCCCCTATTTTTAATAATTGAATTAAAATCTATTGATATAAATATTTTAATTAAAAGATAAAGTAAAATAAAAAGATTAACTCTTTTAATTCTTTATGTCCTCATCTAAATATTCTCCGAGTTGTATAATTGCATTTCATGACTAAATTCTCTCTGCCTTTCTTCTGATCATTATTTCCTTTTGTTTCTAAATCCTACTCTCTATTTTCATAAATGAGTCTTGGATGCATTTCTCTTTTTCTGTACCTTATATATAATGCTTTATAACAAAATTCTTACAATTGCACTCATATAGGAAGCTAGGAATATCCCTTTATTTCTTTTATTTTTAAATTTTCCTCTATATAAGAAAAACAAACTATTTAAATTATGACACCTCAATTACTCTGGAAATATTTTGTTACTTTTAAGAATCACATGAACAGAAACAATAAAGAAAATTTAGTTCAGTAGTTTGGTGAAATTGTCATTAAATAATAAAGGATTAACGGAAATATCCTTGTAAAATAAAGTAAGTTAAAAAAGTAAACATTATATGTTTTTTCATATGTATATACTACAAATATACCTATATCTTCATGTGTAATCCTTAAAAATATTCATTTTGATGGAGAAGTTTCTTCCAGTGACCACATGATTCCAAGGACTGAAACATGCAAAGCATTAGCTTTAACCCTGTATTGTTTCTCTGACCCTTAAAACAATTAATCCTTACTGATACCATTCAAATGACTCAAATCAAGAAATAATTAATCTCAGTTGTTGAGACAATATGTCATGTGAGTGAGAGCCCAATTTATCCCCAAGGAAACAGCTTTTCATTTCTGTTCATTATGGAAGAATACGAATTAACAATATGAGGGATAAAAGGTGGGATGTTAAATAAAGGGTGTAGATAGTACAATATATCCCACTGTCAAAACTTCACTTTCTTTCCTAAAGGATTGTTTGTATAACTATGAAACACATGTTATCTTGTATTTCTTTCAGCATTTTCAATTTATTCTTATATGTTGTTTACAACTTAATTGTTTCTAATATAAAAACTTATATACCCAATAAGTGTTCCACAAATATTATTATTTAGATACAGGTATCAAATAGCTAAGGTAAACTGATATTTAGAAAAACAAAAACAATGTAATTATTTAAGTTGAAATAATTAAACAGACAATGCTTATACCTAGTTCATGTCTTTTTTGTTTCTGTTTTGTTTTGTCTTTGGTATTGTTTCAGAGTGACCTTGCATCAATTGGAGATTATTCCTAGATCTACACTAGAATTTCTCCTTGGCAGGGCTTGAGGAACTAAATGGGATGCCGAGGATAAAACTGAGGTCAACTATATGTAACGATAATGCCCTATCACTGTGTTATCTCAGGCCCCAGGGTTCATGTTTTTATTTAAAATCTTTCCATAGAGGGCTGGAGCTATCGCACAGTGGTAGGGCATTTTCCGTGTTTGGTTCCCAGAATTCCATATGGTTCCCTGAGCCTTCCAGGAGCGATTTCTGATGCAGAGACAAGAGTAACTCCTGGGCACTGCTGGATGTGTCCCAAAAGCAACCGCACCCCAAATAAAACAACAAACAACAAAAAATAAACCTCCTCATAAACACTGCCAGACTATTTTCAAAATGGTATTATCCCTTTCTCTCACAACTCAGAACCATTAATTCCCCAAGTTAAGTGTTATGCACTTAAAAAATCGTTTGTTTATCTAATTTTTATAGGGGAAAACCCAGCATACTTAGAACTTACTCCTGATTCTGTGTTCAGAGATCATGTAGAATGGGGCTTTCAAGACAGTGCCTACCTTCTGACTAATGCTCCAACCCCAGCATTTCTTTCTTTATAATCTATATCAGCGATGAATTTTAACTCATGACCTAATGGCAATCATTCTTGTCAGCCCTTTCATGCATTTTTTTTTCTTTTTTTCCCTCTTTTATAATTTTTTTTTTTTTTTTGGTTTTTGGGCCACACCAGGTGACGCTCAGGGGTTACTCCTGGCTATTCGCTTAGAAGTCGCTCCTGGCAGGCACGGGGGACCATATGGGGAGCCGAGGGATAGAACCGCGGTCCGTCCTAGGTTAGCGCAGGCAAGACAGGCACCTTACCTCCAGCGCCACCGCCTGGCCTCCTTTTATAAATTTTAAAGTATCTTTTGCAGTGGAGATTTTCAGGGAGTTTGCCACTTCACACATTGCTCTTTGCATCTCCAGATTTGAACCACGATGGACTTTTCTAGGCTCTTTCCAATAGCCTTTTCACGGTCTCCAAAGTGTTTGAAAGTTAGTTTGAAGATTATTTGAAAGTCATAGAATCACCTCCTTACAGAAGCATTTAATATGATTTCAAGACCTACTTAAGTGTCTTCTAAAACTACGGTTTGTAGTTTTGGTGTAAGTTGCTATTCTGTTCATTCAGATCTATAAGATGTTGGAAAATGTTGAGAGTCTGATGTTAATCCAATCCTTCATGTCAATGTGAGAAATATTTTAATTTAAACGTTCTATATCCCAGAGAAAAACCATAATAAGACTGAACTTTTGCCATTTATTAACATATTTTATAGACCTTTATCTTCAAAAATAAATCTACTTAATTTTTTCCTCGGTGATGAATTATATTCATTAATATGGGAACTCTATTTGATAATCAATTCTTAATTGACTTTCAGATTATTCCTTTGAAGAGAGTCATTACTTTTAGAGAAGCTTTTGAAAAATGTATCTCTGTGATTCTTAGAATAAAATACTGAAATGGTATAATGAATATTGGAATACATACTAAAATCTATAGATCTTTTCAATTGCCAAATTTAGATGTTTCAGAAGAGAGGCTAAGGAAATTCAAGTATGTGTACACAGATGTCTTGATCAGGAAACAGCTGATGGTACTCATTTTGGTAATTCAGAAAGTCCTAAAAAGTCTGTCAGCAGGAAAAATGGTGTCCTGAAAAAGTATCTTCCTCTAAAACTAGATGTAAAGGCACTGCTGATTCCAAGATTGGAAGAATCCATAGAGTTCTTGCTTTATTCCTCCTTATAATTCTTAACATCTTGGGCTCTGAACAATATTTTATCAGGGAACTCACAGCAGACTAGAATAGTGGTAGAATTGGGATGTAATCCCACCCTTGGTAGCAGGTGACTGTCTATGAAAATGAATGTGAGCGCTTGGAAATACAGTGCAGAATAGTCCAGAATTGATATACTTGTTTTCTCAAGCAAAAAACATTATCCATCTGCTTTCTTTGGTTTCACTGATCACTACATTCAAATTTCTGTGAAACACCAAGTGTCCAAAGGAACCTTGATGTATTGGTCCTGTGTGAGTTGGGAGAAGTTGCTTTTTAAGGGTCATAGT
>PVKC010026898.1:0-15944 GCA_004027635.1 Crocidura indochinensis
GAAATCTAAAGACATGTGAGAAGTGATTGATAGGACAAGAGAGAGAAGCTTGAGTCCCAGTTCGGGGGCTCAAGCTGCTCAGTAGTTAGAGGCTCTAGGTTCTTTGTTAGAAAATCCTGAAAAACAGATTTGGACAGAGAGGCACAATCAGTTAGAAACATTTACTCATTCCTACAAGAACTACAATCAGGTATTGTTTGCATGGATTTTTTGTTTGTTTGTTTGCTTACTTAAGCAGTAAGCCCAAATGTGTTTAGATGTGAGAGCAGAGAATTGTGATTTGGAGGGCAGAGTTTCAGGTTAGAAACTCGGTCCAGGTTCCCTGTAGGCCTGCGTCAGGGAATCATGCAGAGGGAAAAATGAGTAAGGGCAGTGCAGTCATGGTCACAGGCAGAGACCAAAGGTGAAGCTGGCAAGAGGGGAAACCAGGGTTCTTTTTTTTTTTTTCTCTCCTCTTCTTTCTAGCTCTCTCCCTCTCTCCCGCATTCACTCCCCCACCCCTTCACCCTCTCCTCCCATCCACGGTCATTTACAAACTGCTACAATTATGCTTCTTATAGAGGAAACATCGACTCCAGTAAACATTATTTGGCATGCATGAAGACACCATAAAAACATCATGTCTAAAGAATAACATCAGTGTTATAACATTGAATAACATCAATGTAGGCACCCTTCAAATAGTCACCCACAGAGCTTAAACACTGCTTATGAATGGGCAGTGAGGATGGACAGTTTGGATTTCAGGGGGCACAATCAGAAAGCCGTAGGCACACTTCACATAGTCCTGGGCAAGGTATGTCAGGCACTTGGAAGTATCCAGTGGCCCCAGAAACCTCCTAAAAACCTCCCTCAGGACAAAGCAGAAAGAATTGCCCTTTACTGCCTCATATCTTATTTATCAGGAGATGATGTCCAGGCAGGGGGCATGGCAAATAACGTGCACCATCAAAATCAGAGGCCCTTGGAGTAGGCCACAAGGAGACCATGATGTGAAGTCAGTCATTTGGTCTCCAAGGACTGAAGATGTATGTGGATGACCTATGGGTTCCTGGCAACCACTAGATTTCTTGATTCTTTTCCTTCTCTGCTATCTGGCACTGTAAGTCACTCATTATAATTCGTGATTCAATTATTAATTCAAAGAAGTGATTGAAAACTGTAGTACTCTTCCTTCAAGGTTAGTATGTCAAGGTGTTAAAAAAAATTTCCCCCTCTTTTACTCACATAGCTCTTTACTTTAAGTCTCCAAAAATAATTATCTTTTGAGGTAGGGGAATTAGGATGCAGGAGAAAGTAAGCACTGCTCCAATTAAGAGAAGCCACCATCTGGGCTAACTCAAAAAATATGCCTGTATTAAGATTACAGTACATCGGTAATCTTCAGAGTCGGTATACACCAAGATTTAACAGAATGCCAGGAATACTAAGAGGAGCTTGATTCAATCCACACCTGCCTAGAATTCAGGAAAATAACTAAAAGGATCTTAAAGAGGAGATGTGCTAAGGAAATTGATTCTCAATCTCTGCTCCTATGGGACAAGAACTGAGCTAGTGGGAACTTCCTGAAGTCCACTCTTCAAGAAACAATTGAGATGTCATGAAAAGGAAAGCTAAACTTCTAAAATGATTTCCTTTTTACAACAGCAAAAGAAAGAGCATAGTCTAAGGGGCATAAACCCAGACAAGACAAACCTGTACATTGTTCCCATAGAAACAAAATCCCTGATTTTGGGGGTGGGGAGAAATGCTGGAATTTATCACAAACCAGACACCTGCTTGAGGTCTCCTAAGAGGCAAAAGCACAGGCTAGAAGATAAATCCTTTCTGATCAGCCAGATGGGGAAGATTCATTGACACCGGAAATCAAGCAGGTCTTACTTCCCCTAGAGGCGTGAAATGACAGTATTATTTTTAAAATTCAGCTCTTTTAAAAAGCTGGAGCATTTACCAATGGGAGGGAGTCTGGATCCTTCATAGTCAATGTTTAAGGAACACTGAAAACAGGAACACGAACTATTTCTACTCTGTATATATGAATCACTATAGATGTTGGATGTTCAAAGACACAAACAAAGAAAGGGGGGGTGAGAATCAGACATCACAGACTGATGCCAGGATTGTCCCCCAAACCCTGAAAGAGCTACCAGGATTTCTTTCTTTCACCCAAGTTCTGTCCTTTAATGCATTCTGCCTAAAGGCCATATTTCTCAGGCAGTCACCCTGGTGACAGTGATGTGAAAGCTACCGAGCAATCGCTGAAGTACTGTAGATAGGCAGAGGGTAAGGCACTTCCCTAGCATGTGGCTGATCGGGGTTCTATTCTTGGCATTACATACAGTCCCCAGGTACTACCAGAGTCCTCACTCTGTGAGTGCTGCCAGGGGGGTAAACCCTGAACACATTCAGTGTGGCCCCCAAAAATAAAAACAAAGCAAATAAAACAAAAAAGAATGAATATAGAATTACGTTCTACCATCTTCTTTTCCACTTTAGTTTCTTCAGAAATAAAGAGGCCAATCATTTTTCCTTGGCATTTAGTAAGTTACACAAAAAGATATCCTTTTTTCTGGGTCAACAAACTGTTCAAAAGGCTGTACCTGGAAATGTGTTGCCAGCAGGCAAGAAATTTACCAAGAACAGCCTTACAGTCTAGTTTACTCCTCAAGAAAATAAAATTAGAAAAGGCAGTTTGGTGAATTTTACTCATTTTCAGTAAGGCTCTCTCAGCTGATAACTTCCTACCATCTGACTGATAAAAGGGAAGTGAAACCAATTACCCTTAATTTACAATGAGCCTCTCTTCTTGCTTTGCAGTTCATGGAACTATTCCAAGAAACAAAAAAGTCAGAGTTAAAGGGGAAGAGATTCATAATGCAAGATAAAGTGGGACTCTTAGAACATCTCAGATTGAGGCCACAAGGCTAACTTTTTATAAATTATGTTAGCATACACTCAGATTTATCATAAACTGACCCAATAACATATGAAAGTAATTAATATGCAAGGCTACATAAGAAAAGTGTGTAAAAATAAAACAAAAAACCTAATGCTTTATGTACAATCTTTTTCTTGAAACATTTCAGCATAGAAAAGGTAGAAAAGTCATTAAGACATCTAATGATACCTTGCCATCAGCTGGCCAGCACTTATTACTTGGAACAATAAAGAAGTCAACAGAGATTAGAGAGACAATACAGTTTAATGCCATGCAAAGGATGACCTGGGTTTGATCCTGGAACAATATAGGTTCCCCCTCTTCCAGAAATAATCCCTGCACAAAAGCAGAAGTAAACCTACTTTATGTGTTACAAACACCACTGCATGTGGTCCCCCAAGAGAAGTTAAGAAGTTAGTAGAAATTAAAATATCTACTAAATGCAAGATATTAAAAAATTCTTTTTAAAAGAAAATACTAAATCACTTGGAGTGATATTTCCAGGCATTTGTAAATCCAAACAGAAAATAAGTGACAGAGACAGTAAGCTCAAAGAGAGCTGAAGCAGGACTAAAAACTAACAGTTTGGGGGGCCAGAGAGATAATGAAGTGGGCCTGAGGCAACCGAGTTTGCCTACAAGAGGCTGAGGTTCCAAGGATAACTACCAGGAGTGACCCCTGAAACCCTAGCCAGGAACAGTTCCTGATTACGGATGTGTGTGGCCCCAGGTAAAAACCCCTGAATGCTTTAACCTTCGCTGAAATTAGAATGATGTTTGTTCCATGTCTAACACTGCTTTCTCAAGGATATTCACCTTTGTTGTTATTGTTTTTTAAGGCCTCTTAACACAATATATTAAACGGGGACTACTGCAATATTCTCAATTGAACATATATAAATGTTGAAAACAAAAGAAAAAGTTTTCTGAATCATGCATTCTTCTTAATAAATATTAGTGTGCTGAGGCAACTACAGCATAATTCATTGCTTATACTGTCACAAATGCCACTGTATACAGTAAAATACTATAACAGAATTTTATAAAGAGCAATGAATGTTTTTTATACTGACTTTACTGATACATAATTCTTATACCCTATAATTCACCCAATTAAAATGTACAATGGTTTATAGCCTATTCACAAATAAATGAATGTAACTATCACTATAGTCTGTTCAAGAACATTTCTTAATAAAACTTTAATGAGCTAAAAAAAAATTCTAAGTAGTCAAAGTATCATACTTAGTTTTAGAAGCCCAATGTTAAATACATTCCTTCTCCTTTTAAAGACCAAATTTATTTCAGGGCTTTGTTGTAGTTGCTTTGTTCTTTTTCACAATAACACGCAACACATGCCCCAGAGGTTGAATCTGCCTCAACAATCTATAAGAAACCACTGAAATCTAGGAACAGATATGAATTTCACTGCAGTACTTGTTACCAAGATGGGCACGGCCCAAGTACAGTCTAGACTGGACTGGGAAGAAAGCAGACAAAGAAAAGTTCAACTCAAAGAAGCTATTGTTCAGGCAGGAGGGACAAATTGGAGCTCTTAGAGTTCCCGGGTTGAAAATGGGTCGGAAAGGGGGACAAGAACATTCTAAAAAGGCAGAGCAGGTGTGGGGGCGGGGGGGGGGCATACAGAGGAACTATAGAGAGCAACCTGACAAGCTGGGAGAGCAGGAAGTAGAGCCTGTGTACAACAGGACTCTGATTTCACACTGGAGCCCAGGACCTACATAAGCTGTTGTGGCAAATGCACTGCTAAGGAATAGGCAAAGCTGGAAGCTGGATACAGTTGCAGAAGGCCTGGGGAAGGGAAATGATGCTCTGTGCACCACAGAAACAGCCTGCTCCTCACCAGAGGGAGCACGTCACCTTACTTCCACAGTCATTGCAGCAAGCAAGAGTGGTTCCTGAGAGCAGAAACAGGAGTGACCCCTGAATGCTGCTAGTTGTGGCCCCCAAACAATACAAAGCAAAGTGAACATAAGACCAATAATAAGCATTCCTAATTACTTTTTTATTTTAACATAAATCAAACATGTGATTCTGATTAGATTTTATTTTATTAATATCTTTATTTAAACACCTTGATTACAAATATGATGGTTGTTGGATTGCAGTCATGTAAAGAACACCTCCCTTCATCACTGATTAAATTTTCTAAGCCTTGTGTACTCACTGAAAACCTGACATTAACACTTAGGGATCATAACTTTTAAAAGGAGAAGGATACTATTAAAATTATGCTAACAGAATATGCATAAACCATGTTAGCCCCAGGTGAACTGAAAAAATGAGTGTCCCAGTAAAAATATAATGAACACAGAGTGAAGGGATGGAATCCAGGTCACTTTATACATTTATAACACTTTAGAAAACTGTTACAGCAGCATCCTCCATGTCCCCACCAGGAAGGTCAGCTGGGCGTGACCACCCCACCAGCCTAGACACCCCAACTTTGCAGACCCTATTTGGGAGGGAGCTGGACAGCAGGGGCAAGCTTAAGGCAGGAACCATGTGAGCAGCACATCCCCCACCTGTGGCTCTCTCCTGAACCCAAGTGCCTCAGGTTAGAAGCCCATCCTAACCAGGAGAGTCAGTGGTATCTCTATATACACACAGGCCACAGTCCTCCTACTCACAAAACCTGCTGACAAATCAGTTTATACCAGAAAAACCAAGGCAGACCAGTCCCAACTTCTTTCCCCCTTAGAAAATATATAACTCCAAATCCAAAAGAAAAACCCAACAAACTGGACTGTAACATCTCTACCATACTTGGGTAACCCTGAGTCCCCAAGAATAAATAAACCCTAAAATAGATCAACCTCCAACTACCTCCCAAACAATTAAAAGGGCCACCTTAACAAAAACACACCCTGAAACTCCAGCACCCCAAACCACCCTATGCAAAGAACAATGGGAAAACTAAGGAAGACACCAGCAGCTGGGGGTATAGAAAAATACCCTAGTTGACAGTGATGGCTAACATTTTTGAGCCTGAGTGCCCAAACTGCTGCAAAATGCCCGGTCTTCCCAATGACCAGTCCAGCCCTGTTGCCAGGTGAACTGCAAAGCAGACACCAGCACACTCACCTCCCACCACACCGCATTGCGGACCCCTTCCCGTGTGCCAGCTGCAAGGCCTTCAAGTGCCACCGCTGGCACGAGTGCCATAGGTTTGCCATCAAGGTCCTAGCACATCCCGAAGTTCTCCAAAACACAAAGACTTCATAGATGAGGACCTAAAATCAATATTTAATGTCTTAGCAATGGAATTCAAAGTCACTAATTAAAGAAATTAAGAAATCCATAAACAATTCATTCAACTCAAAGAAGAATTCTATCAGAAGATAAGAGTTCATACAAATGGAACTAAGGAAACTAAAAAATATACTAAACAAGCCACAGTAGCAGAATTATTCACATAAAGAATTGCATGAATGAACTTGGAAGTCAAAATGCAAGCCAGCAATAAGAAGTAAGTCAATAAAGAAAATGTAAAGGACTTAATGAACAAAGACAAAAGAAATGATCTATGACTTATAGATATACCAGAAGAGGAGGAAATGAAAGGGGAAAGATTACAACAGAACCTCAAGAAATTCAAGACATCATGAGAGCTTACTATGAAAAACTTACTCAGTTAAGTTAGACAATCTAGAAGTAATCGACAGATTCTTGGAGAAATATCATATCCTGAGACTTAAGAAGGGAGAAGTAGAAAGCCTAAACCAGGTAATCACACATCTAAGGAAATTGAAATAGTAATTAAGAAACTCCCCAAAATTATAAGTCCAGGAGTAGATTTTAAAGGTGAATTCTATAGAACAATTCAGAGAAGAATTACTACCATTGATCCTCAGGCTCTTCCAAAACATTGAAAAGACAGGAATATTCCCTGATTCCTTTTATGAAGTTAATACCATGTTCATTCCCAAAGCTAGCAAAGATAACTACCAAGAAAAAAATCGACAGACCAATCTCACTAATGAACATGGATGCAAAAATACTCAACAAAATCTTAGCAAACTGAATCCAACAACACATCAAAAAGAATATACACCATGACCAAGTGGGTTTCATCCCAGTGATATAAGGATAGTTAAACATACACAAATCAGTCAACATCATGCACAACATAAACAAAAAGACAAAAGCCACATGATCATATAAATCGATGCAGAGAAGACATATGACAAAGTCGAACACCCATTCATAATGAAAACATTCAGCAAAATAAAGTTGGAAGAAACCTTCCTCAATATAGTTAAAGCTATCTATAAAAAGCCCACAGCCAACATTATCCTTAACAGCAAAACAAACAAACAAAAACCAAACTGAACGCATTTACACTAAGGTCAGGTACTAAGCAAGGCTGTCCACTGTCTCGCCTATTGTTCAGCATAGTTTCACAAGTCCTAACAATAGCAATCCGACAAGAGAAGGGAATCCAAGGAATCCAAATAGGGAAAGAGGAAGTTAAACTATCTCTAGTTGTAGATGATATGATGATTTACATTGAAAACCATAAGAGTCCACAGAAAAGCTCCTGGAAACAATAAACCAATACAGCAAAGTGGCCAGCTACAAAGTCAACACACAAAAGACACAGTAGCATTCTTCTATACAAATAATGAAACAGAGGAGAAAGAGAAGAGATAAGGGAGTTTATCCCATTTAAAATAGTATCTAAAATATCAAGTACCTAGGAATCAACCTAACAAGGGAGGTGAAAGACCTATTCCATGAAACATCAAGATGCTTCAAAAAGAAATTGAAGAGAACCTAAGGAATTAGAAGAACATCCCATGCTCACGGGTAGCAAGAATCAATATCATCATAATGACCATTGTACCTAAATTACTATATAGGTTCAATGCAATCCCTATCCAAATTCAGGCATCATTTTTTAAGGATTTAGAACAATCAATTATAAAGTTCATGTGGAACCACAAAGATCTAAGTTAGCCAAATCCACACTGAAAAACAAAAAACTGGGTGGCATTTCTTTACCTAACCTGAAGCTTTACTATAAAGCCATAATGATAAAAACAGCATAGTACTGGAACAAAGACAGAGTCTCAGATCAATGGGTCAAAATAGGTCAATGGGTCAAAATATCCAGGGACATATCTCCGAATACATGGTCAATTAATATTAGACAAAGGAATGGAATAAAGAGAGTCTCTTCAACAAATGGTGTTGGAACAACTGGATAACCTCCTGTTAGAAATTAAAGATTGATCCACACCTCACACCTTACAAAAGAGTCAACTCAAAATGGGCTAAAGACCTTCAAATCAGATCTGAAGCAATAAAGTTCAAAGAGGAAAACATAGGCAGAACACTCTACGATTTAAACCTCAAAGATGTCTTTGATGATAGAATGCCAATGGCAAGAGCTATAACATCAAATCTAAATAAATGGAACTACATCAAACTAAAAAGTTTCTGTATGATAAAAGAAACACAGTTAAAACTAGAAGATAGCTAACAGAATGGGAAAAATATTTTTTGCACACAACACATCAGATAAAGGCTTGATGTCTAGGTTATACAAAGTACTCACAAAGGTTAGCTCCACAAAACATTAAAAAAAAAAAAGAAAAATGGGAAGAAGAAATGAGCAGATACGTCTCTGATGAAGAACAGATGGCCAATAGGTACATGAAAACATGTTCACCACCACTTATTAGGTAAAATCAAATTAAGACAAAAGTGAGGTACCACCTTACACTAGTGAGAATGGCACACATCAAAAATAATGGGAGCAATCTCTATTAGTGGGACTGCAGTAAGAAAGGAAATCTCATCCACTGCTGGTGGAAATGCTGCCTGGTCCATACCTATGGAGAACAATATGGAGGGTACTCAGTAAACTCAAAATTGAGTTGCCACATAACCCAGCAATCCTACTCCTGGGTATCTATCTTCAAGATAGAAGGACATTCATTCAAAAAATATATATATGCACACCACTATTCACTGCAGTACTGAGTACAACAGCCAACAGTACAGAGATTGTATAGCCTGCCATTTTTACTCCCAATGCACCAGCAATATAATATGGCACCGTTCCATTTTGCATAGGCACACTCAAATGGGGAAAGCTTATATGTAGAAACAAGCTCTTATCTACTAGGGATAAGAATGCATAGAGTTTATAATACAGGGGGCACTCCCACCCTGAGCATTTGTCATGGGGACCTGACTTAGACCCCAAGTGATTGAACAGCAATCGTCCGACCCCAAACCCCGGATCTCAACCTTAGAATTGACACACAATTCTTTGCAGCAGCAGGGATCAAATTTCCCCCGGGGGAGTCCCTAATACAGCTCAGGCACCAACTTGAGCCAGGCTAGGTGCATGCAACATCCTGACAACAAGAAAACAGCAACAACTTGATGTAAAGGCAGGTTGCTCCACCTCATCACCTTAATGGTGAAATGAAATCAGAAAACACTCCATCCTCCTTTGATCTGTGCAAAAACCAAGATCACTAATTACAGAAGACTAACTGCAATAACCGTGACTGAGCAGAACTTCTGGAACCACAAAGAAAGACTATCCTAGACTTTGTCCTAAGACCTGATCTCTAATTACAGAACACTGATTTTGACAACCACAACTGAGCAGAATGTTATCTGGCACCATAAAAACATCTCAAGGTTCAACAATGAGTGTGTCTGGAGCCTGTAGCTGATCGCATGATAGTATGCTTCAAGGTTGGAGAAATCCTGTATCTCTTAGGCCAAGGGAATTTCCTTTCTAATTTCCCCAATACTATACAAAAAAAAAAACAAAATTTGCCACATCATTCTCCCCCTTTTTTTTGTTTTGTTTCGTTTTTCCTTTTCTTTTCTTCTTTTAAATTTATATTTAGAGCTCCTAGACAAGAGTTCCTCCCCACATTTTTTTAACAGAACCATAGAACATGAATCATCTTTTTCTGCCTCATAAATTGAAGAAAAAATAAAAGTAGATGGTACCAGGGCAAGCAGTATCACGAACATTGAGTGGGAATAAAAAATGATTAGATCTAAATACCCAGCCCAAAGTCAATGACAATAGAATCAAGAGACCCAAACTACGAAAAAGCAAGACTAGAGGTTCAGAGGGCTAAGGGTAGAAGTATGGGATGCATGCTGGGAACAAGGGTGGAGGGAGGCCAACACTAGTGGTGGGAATGGCTCTAATTCACTGCAGTATGTACCTTAAATATACCTGTGAAAGACTTGTAATTCACATTGGTTTCAATAAAAATATTATAAAAATTGTTAAGAAATTATAAGACCTCACAAATTTAACTTTGCGTATGCTCATGCTAACACCATTCTAAAGTATGTTTATTGCCCCATAATATGATTTCATACATGAAGAGAACAATGCTGAAAAAAAACTGCAAAGTGACAAAGAATATCTTGCAAATCATACTTTATAGGAAGAAAAATCTCCCAAGAGAGAGCAGCCAGGAAAAAATATTACAGATTTAAATAGCAAGGATATAATACTTTTTACTTAGTAAGCTAGCAAAGATAGTCTTCAAATTATTTTAATTGGGACTCAGAAATTTTGAGACAAGTGGTATTCTATAAACCCAAGCAAATGCAATAGATAAACCTTTCAGGAAATTCAGGAATAAGTTAACAGGTCCAACAATATAATATAAACACTTGCCCCAGTGAATCCTTTTAGGAACTTTTTCCAAGGAAACAATCGTGATTTTTGAAAATGCATATGCCATCAAAAATGGGCCAACGATTGGGGCCCGGGAGATAGCATGGAGGTAAGGCATTCGCCTTTCATGCAAAAGGTCATCGGTTCAAATCCCGGTACCCCATATGGTCGGTCCCCTGTGCCTGCCAGGAGCAATTTCTGAGCATGGAGCTAGGAGTAACCCCTGAGCACCGCTAGGTGTGACCCCCCCCCAAAAAAAAAAAAAACACACACGCACACAAAAAAAAATGGGCCAACGATGTTGTAAGGGTGAACCCCTGAGTTTGATCCTATACCACACACACCACAAAATACTCAACTGCAAAGATGTAATTTTCACCTATTTCACCAATAGAAAAAATTATACTTTGTTATCTTTTACATAAAATTGTCCATGATAAAAGCAGAAAGAAAGTGTATTAAAAATCCATCAATAGGGGGCTGGAGAGATAGCATGGAGGTAAAGCATTTGCCTTGCTTGCGTAAGGTCAGTGGTTCGAATCCCAGCACCCGATATGGTCCCCCGAACCCGCTAGGAGCAATTTCTGAGAGTAGAGCCAGGAGTAACCCCTGAGTGCTGCCGGGTGTGACTCCCCCCCAAAAAAAAATCCATCAATAGGGGGCCAGACCAATAGCACAGCAGGTAGGGTGTTTGCCTTGCATAAAGCCAACCTAGGTTCAAACCCTGAAATATCGTATGGTCCCCCAAGCATGCCAGGAGTAATTTCTGAGAATAGAACCACCAGGTGTGGTCCATAAAACAAACAAAAAATCCATCAATAACCTAAATACTAGTTCTTAAAAATTCACATATACGGGGCCGGGCGGTAAGGTGCCTGCCTTGCCTGCGCTAGCCTAGGACGAACCGCGGTTCGATCCCCCGGTTCCCATATGGTCCCCCAAGCCAGGAGCGACTTCTGAGCCCATAGCCAGGAGTAACCCCTGCGCGTCACCGGGTGTGGCCCAAAAACCAAAAAATAATTCATATATACACAAGCACTTACAAACCTATATTCAGAAAGAAGTGGAGCAGAAAATAATTACAGTAAGAAAGTGATTTGTTCTAGATGTCTGGACAAATAAAATTTTTTATTTTACTATAATGTCTTCTCAATTCATTGACTGAGCAGGAATTTGTAGAAAAATGAAGTTATTAAGAATTTTGGGGCCAGAAAGATAGCACAGCAGGTAAGGCATTTGCCTTGCACGTGGCTTACCCGGGTTCAAACCCCAGCATCTCCTATGGTCCTTCAAGTCAGCCAGGAGTTATATCTCAGCACAGAGCCAGAAGTAACCAAGTGCAGTGATGTGTAGCCAAAAAAATAAATAAATAAATAAATAAAAAGGCAAAACAAAAAATATACAGACAAAATCAGAAGTGTTGACATCACACAAGTAATTGAATCTATGACAAACCTACTCAGAGTACCAAGAGAAATACTATCTGGATTTTACCCAAAATCCAGTCTGGGGAAAGGAAAAAAGAAAAGAGAAAGACAAGAAAATCTTTAGAGAGGCCACGCATGGTATAAAGAATGATTCTACTTGATAATCTGTCATTAGCAAAACATGCTGAGTTGTCAGTCTTAAATTAATACTGCGGTTATTTCTCTGCTTCAGTATCATAATGATTTGCAGAACTGATTGCTAGACAGTGTATAGAGAAAACTAGAAGTTGGATTAAAACTATAACCCTCACTTCATTAGCCCTTAGTCATAGAAAGAAAAAAATTAATGAGACATTCTCTATCCTTGACCTTGGAAGGTCATCGAAATAAAGACAGGTAGAAATGGTAAATCAGTCTTCTTTTAACATGTTACTAAGAGTCCTTATTCTCAAAAAAAAAAAAAAAAAAAAGAGTCCTTATTCTCAAGGCCTTGACTGACATAGTGTGGGTTCAAAAGAAAAGCTAAAGAAGAATTGTTTAACATTATCTTCTGAATAAATAGGATGGTGTGTTTGGGTTGTGAGAATATAAATCATGTCATTTTGTTTGTGAGACTATAGATCACGTTATAGTTATCATGCTAATATATTCCCAATGCGCATTTGTTTATTAAACTCAGGTGAAAGAATCTTTACAAATTCTATTCTTAACCACTGGTTAAGAAACTGATTAAGTAACAAAGACAAGTTAGTTTACTTTGGAGGTTTCAGGCTGTTGTGTTTCTGAGGAACAGAAGTGCAGCATATTTGTCTGCTGATCAGAGACACGGAAAACCTCCAGCATCATAGTAAGCAATATTTTTTTTGTTTATTTTTAAACCACATAGTAGTGCTATGAGCTTAGTCCTGCCCTGTTCTCAAAGGAACTCCGTTAGTTAGTTAGTTAGTTAGTTAGTTAGTTAGTTAGTTAGTCAGTCAGTTAGTTTTTTGGGGGTCGCACCCTATTGCGTTCAGGAGTCACTCCTGGCACTGTGCTCAGAAATCGCTCCTGGCAGGCTCTGGGGACCATATGGAATGCCAGGAATCGAACCCAGGTCTGTGTGGGGTTGGCTGCGTTCAAGGCAAATGCCCTACCACTGTGCCATATTGCTCTGACCCCATCAATGGACACTCCCGATAGTGGCTCCAGGTGTCTGGATTAAACCTGGGTCTGCAAGGCAAACACCATAACCCCTATACTATCTCTCCAACCCAAGTAATGACTTAAACAACATATTTATATTTTTTAGCTTGGGAGCCACACTCAGGGACTTACTCCTGGAATCATTCCTGGCAGTTGCTTGGGGGACCATATGTGGTGCCAGGGATCAAACCCAAATTAGCTGAGTAAAAGGCAAGTGCCTTGCCCATCGTACTATGGCTCTGGCCTTCAAGTGATTGACTTTTAAAAATAAACAATACTAATAGAACACTATTTGTAGTAGTTGTACTAAGAATAGTAGTTTCAAGCTAATATATTCAAACAGCAGATATCTTACATTATGGATGCCATTTCACTGTTGTTTTGTTTTGTTTTATTTTTGGGCCACACCCAGTTGTGCTCAAGATTTGCTTCTAGCTCTCCAGTCAGGTATCATTCCAGGCAGGCTGGGTGAATTACATGGGATGCCAGAGACTGAACTCAGGTCAGCTATATGCAAGGCCTACTATATGCCTTACCTGCTATACTATGGGGGATCTGGCCTCTGTTGGTGCCATTTTTGACCTCAAAAACCTCAATTCAACCCAGAACTGATGATTGGTTTTATATAAACAAAGAAGAGATGACCCCCGTCCCTCAGGGTTTGAACTCATATGGTGAAATAAGCTGAGACTTAAAATAATTTTCAAGCCAGGCTATAAACCACAAAAGAAAACAGAGATATGAGCTACAAAATATGCTGCCACACACCCAATATCTTCAGTAAAGCCTATCTGTGAAACAGATACTGGCCAAATGCCTGATACTTGCCAAGCACAATATGATATAATGAGCAAACCAGATGAGGGATTCTGGCTCCGTTTCTGCCCTTAAGCTGTTTGACTTTGAGCAGTCACATAAATGAAGACCATAACTCCTCAAGACATTCATGAAGAGAATCAGGCAAGATCATCTCAAAAGTTCCAGCAGGATTTAAATCGACATCTATACAAGACTGCCCTTAATTGTATATGGCTTTCTTGGGGGCCAAAGTGAGAGTGAGGGCCTAATAACAAATTATACTTGGCTTTTCTTATAACGAAAATTGGAAACCAGTATCTTTGTGATGAGAGTGACTAATGTTTCATTTTTAGATTGTTCTACTTTGTGTCAGGCAACTATTAAAGTAATGCTTTAAAAATATGGATTTAAATGATTCCGAAGCATTGCCCAAAGTGATCCCTGAATACGAGGCCCTGAGCTCAGAGCCAAGAATGAAACATACACAGACACATGGATGCGCGCGCGCGCGCACACACACACACACACACACACACACACACAGGCATATGCATGGCCAATATAAAATAGTGGTTTCTGTCACTATTTGGGAAATTAAAATCAAAATAACAACTAGCTATCATTTCGAAATAGTGAGAATTGCACACAACAAACAAGACGTGAAGCAACTAAGTTGGTGGGGATGTGGAGAGAAAGGAACTTTCATTCACTGTGTGTGGGAAAGTAGTATCGTTAAGTCTCTACGAAAAAACTCTTGAGATTTCTCAAAAAACAAATAGAGAACAATTCAGCAGGGCTGGAGTGGTAATTCAAGCAGTAGGATGTTTGCCTTACACAGACTAACCTAGGACGAACCACGGTTCAATCCCCAGCATTCCATATGGTCTCCCCAAGTCAGGAGCAATTTCTGAGCCAGGAGTAACCCCTGAACATTACTGGGTGTGGCCCCAAAGCAAAAACAAACAAACAAACAAAACTGATACCAGAAAAATAATAGTGTGTAAGGTATTTACCTTATACATTCCCTCAAAATAATTTCCCCAAACCCGAAGTAAATCCACCAAATGCCACCCAAATTATAAAATGAAGTCTTTTCCTAAAATATTTTATTTAATTTAACAAAACTTCGTGAGATTCAGTGATTTCACTGCTTTGCATCTACTTACCACCAGAACACACAAGCAGTAATTTGAAAAGATCAATGCAGCCCTATGTTCATTGCAGCATAAAATACAATAGTCAGGCTATGGGGACAACCCAAATGTCCACAAAGTTGAGCAGATAATGAAGTTATGATATATACACACAATGAAATACCATAGAACTATAAGGAAAAAAATGAAACTGTAGAGTCCTTTATAACAGGGAGGAACTTGAGAGGGTCATCATATTAAGCAAACTAAGCAGGAAGAATAAATCCTGATGTCACTCATCTGTGGTGGACAGAGAAACAAGGGAATAGACAGAATCAAATAATAGCAGAGCCTTGGAAACCTTGGAGTAATGTGCTAAGAATATCAAATTTTAATGGGGGAGCGGAACAAGAGGGGCTTTGGGAGGGGAAAAGGAGGGGGCTAGAAGGAACATAAAGATATCGGTAGAGGGCCCGAAGATTTAGCACAGCGGTAAGGTGTTTGCCTTGCCTACAACTGACCCAAGAGCAATGGGTTTAATTTCCAGCATCCCGTACCCCAGCCTGTCAGGGGCAATTTCTGAGTGCAGAGCCAGGAGTAATCCCTGAGCGCTGCTGTGTGTTACCCAAAAACCAATCACTCAATCAATTAATCAAATTTTAAAAAAAAGATATTGGTGTCTTTGGCACTCTGACATCAATGAAGTGCCTTAACTGTGTGCATCACATTATGTTACAACTGTAAACATGTGACCTAAAACATAGTTAATTTTAAAAT
>PVKC010026899.1:0-15944 GCA_004027635.1 Crocidura indochinensis
AAATCAACAACCACCCACCTGCTTAGCTCTGTCTTTGAATTTTTCCCCCTGGCCAGGGCAAGGTATCAGATGAACTTGTCTGCCGTGGGCAGCCCTGCTAGGAAAACCAGGGACAGCATGTTAACAACGCTCAGGGATCAGGCTAGGCAAGGTTAGGAGCCCAGGCGGAGGCAGTGTCCTGCTTGGCAGAAGGGATTGAACCGATGGGGCCCAAGGGTCCTGTTTCTGCAGTCACACTCTCTGCTCCTTTAGTCTTTATCTAGGAACTAGCCAGCAGCACCCCCTGTTCAACCTCCTCCTCTTTCAGCTTGGTGAACTTGGTGCAGGCACCCAGGAACAAGCCCAGCCAGGGAGGCCTGAGTCTGCTGGACTTGGGTGAAAGCTAGGTGGGCTTCGGGAAATTCAGATCCCTGTCAGACCGCAGAATCTTCAGTCGCAGAAAGGGGCGACACGTAGCTCCTGTCGCTGCTGGAGAGAGGGAGGCCACTGGCAGGCCATGCTTGGCAGGTCCAGTGCTGAGTAAATGTTTGTTCCAGCTCTTGACACTCTCTCACTGAGCAAATTTACTTTTGCCTGTTTGTTTTGGGGTCACACCCAGTGTGACAATGCCTGACTCTGCGCTTAGGGGTTGCTCCCAGCAGTGCTCCAGGAACCATCTGGTGCTAAGGATTAAGCACGGAAAGGGTATTTCTCTGTGGCCCAACTTGGGGCAGCAAGTATGCTTGGTACAAAGGAATGCGGTGGGCATAATAGATGGGCACTTCTCCCTGCAAGGAACTTAGACTCTGAGCTATCAAATCAATAATTGTAGGACACAAAGGAAGAGAACTATTTGCTACAAAAGAATGTTTTTGGTGCTTTTCGGGTGCTATGGTGCTTGGAAAAAGGTTGGAATGTTGTGTGTGCTAAACTTGGTCATTGGTAGTATTAGAAATCATGATGAGGGGCCCTAGAGATAGCATGGAGGTAAGGCGTTTGCCTTTCATGCAGAAGGTCATCAGTTCCAATCCCAGCATCCCATATGGTCCCCCGTGCCTGCCAGGAGCAATTTCTGAGCATGGAGCCAGGAATAACCCCTGAGCACTGCTGGGTGTGACCCAAAAACTATATTAAAAAAAATGTGGTCTGCAGGCTGGAATGATAGCACAGTTAGTAGGGCATTTGCCTTGTACAACATAGACCTGGGTTCGATCCTCGGTATCCCATATGATTCCCCAAACATACCAGGACTAACTTCTGTTTGGGTTTTGAGGTTTGTTTTATTTTATTTTTTTATTTTTTGGATTTGGGGTCACATTGAGTGGTGCTCAGGAGTTACTCTTGGCTCTGTGCTCAGAAATCACTCCTGGCAGGCTCAGGGGATAATAATGGATGGCAGGGATTGAACCCGGGTTTATCCCAGGTTGGCAGCATGCAAGACAAACGCCCTACTGCTGTGCTATCACTCTGGCCCCAGGAATAAATTCTGAATGCAGAGCCAGGAGCAACCCGTGTGCTGTGGGATGTGGCCCAAAAACAAACCCAAAAATAAAGTGGTCCAAAACCCCAACACTATGTACCTACAGGAGCGAACTGATGGTGGCCGGGTGGTCAGCCTGGGGCTGACACAGAGTAGACACTTAGCAACGTCAGTTCCTTTCTGTCTTAGCTCATGGATGATAGCTGAGTGACGGGCATAGAAACTATGTGTGCCATTCTGTGCCCACACACACACTTGTAGCATGCATACTCTTATGTGTTCATACACAGACATGCTCACACACATCACACATCTGTACTCACAAACATACACGAGACACACACCTGTGCAACACACATTCATGCATGCACAACCATATGTGTTACCCACATACCCACATGCATATAGTCACATACATTTACACATATGGTCACACACTCACAAGCATGCCTATACTCAAACACATGTATGTCTCACCTACATATATATGCACACACACTTCCAGACTCACACACCTCCATATTCACACACATATGTGCACACACTCATGCATATTTGTATATTTTAGGCATTCATATTTTTTTTTTTTTGGTTTTTGGGCCACACCCAGTGACGCTCAGGGGTTACTCCTGGCTATGCGCTCAGAAGTCGCTCCTGGCAGGCACGGGGGACCATATGGGAATCGGGGGATCGAACCGTGGTCCGTCCTAGCTAGCGCAGGCAAGGCAGCAGGCACCTTACCTCCTGCGCCACCTCCCGGCTCCCAGGCATTCATATTTTGATGCAAATACAAACACACACACAGGATCCAGATGGCTATGCTCAAGTTGGTGCTTGAGGGATTTGTGGTACAGAGACACAGAGCGGGATTGGCAGAAAGCTGCAGAGCTGGTACCAGCCAGGTGGGCACTGAGGAGATTGGAGAGCACAGCATGTGACAGAGTTCCCGAGTTGTCGTGTCCAGCTAGTGGCTGACTGAGCTGGACCTTTCGAGGAAATACTCTGGACTGCATGTGGGAGCCATGGTATGACTCATGCTTCAGCTATGGATGTGAACACAAAGCCCAGGCCCTAGGGGGAGCAGGGGAGGAGATTGCAGAAGGTTTGGAAGGGACTTGGAGGAGTCACAGCACCAGATTGCTCATCTATGGATCTCCTTGGAAGGGAAGGCAGGGAAGGGCAGACTGGAACTTAGGGTCCCAGTCTTCATTTCTACATGTGCTAGAAACCCCAGATGCTCAGGGGTTATGGGACTTCACTGTGGCCAGAGAGGACTCTAAAAGCCAAGTACAAGAGGTCCGGGTTTGTTTTTTTGTTTGTTCGTTTCTTTGTTTGTTTGTTTGGTTGGTTTTTGGATCACACCCGGCAGCACTCAGCGTTTTCTCCTGGCTCTGCACTCAGAAATCACTCCTGGCAGGCTCAGGGGACCATATGGGATGCCAGGAATGGAACCCAGGTTTATCCTGGATCAGCTGTGTGTAAGGCAAATGCCCTACCGCTGTTCTATCTCTCCGGCCCCAAGGTCTGGGTTTGATTCTGGACACCATCCAGTTCCCTGAGCTTTGCAGGAATGACCCACATTACAGAGGCAGGCAAGATCTTGAGCACCCTTTGGTGTGACCCAGAAACCAAAAGCCAAAGGCCTTTCTATTGCCCTCTGAGTGCCCGGTGTTGACCTGTTCAAACTCAGCAACCTTGAGGAATCACCCTGACCCAGACCAGACTGACTGCACCTGCTGTGTCCCAGGCATCACATGAGGTCACTCAGGCAGCTTCTTACGCATGTGAATTTACCTAATGCATGAGAATTCATCTAAACCATGGGAATTTAGGCAACAGCTCTGGGCAGGCTCTGCCTAGGGTCCATGAGGCACCTCTTCCTCCTCCCAGACAGGACCTGCCTTTCTTTTGTTTCAGGTGTTGGACACGACTATATGACAGAAACTCAATCACGAAAAACTTTACAACTATATCTCACAGTGATTCAATGGAATAATTTATTTAAAAATGACTATTTATGGGCTGGAGAGATAGCATGGAAGTAGGGCGTTTGCCTTACATGCAGAAGAATGGTGGTTTGAATCCTGGCATCCCATCTGGTCCCCTGAGCCTGCCAGGAGTGATTTCTGAACGTAGAGCCAGAAGTGACCCAAAAACCAAAAACCAAACAAACAAAAAACCAACTATTTCTGGGCCAGAGCAATAATAACACAGAGGTAGGGCATTTGCCTTGCATGCAGCCTACTCAGGATGAACCCAGGTTAGATCCCCAGCATCCCATATGGTCCCTAGGAGCGATTTCTGAGTCCAGAGCCAGGAGTAACTTCTAGGTGTTGCCAGGTTTGACCCAAAAACTAAATAAAATAAAATAAAATAAAATAGGGCCAGATATATAGCATGGAGGTTGGGCGTTTGCCTTGCATGCAGAAGGACGGTGGTTTGAACCCCAGCATCGCATCTGGTTCATGATCCCCCAAGCCTGCCAGAAGCAATTTCTGAGTGTAGAGCTAGGAGTAGCCCCTGAGTGCTGCTGAGTGTGACCCAAAAACCAAAATAAAATAAAATAAAACAAATAATAAAATAAAATAAAGGAAGCCAGAGTGGTAGCATAGCAGTAGGGCATTTGCCTTGCACATGGCTGACCCAGGAAGGACGCAGGTTTGATCCCCGACATCCCATTTGGTGCCCAGAACCAGGACTGCAAGCCAGGAGTAATGCCTGAGTGTGGCCCCCAAATAAACCAAGATATAAAATAAAAGTGTATTAAAAATAACTATTCCTAATGCTGTGTTCCCTGGCAGTTTTCCCAGCCGGTCGGGAGGGCACACCTGGCAGGCTGGTCCTGCCCCATAGTGGGCGTGGAACGACAACTGCTCCCTGCCACCGCGCCCCAGGAACCGAGCTGCTGGACACCCACAAGCCCGGGGATGAACCAGACCCCCACGTACCGGTCCAGCAGACCGGGCTCAGCTGAGCCCACGGTGAGCGCCGCCGCCCCCAGGCAGTCCTCTCCTGCTTTGCACCCCGGTGCCCTGCGCCCTTAGCTGGGCACCCTTTGCTGCATTGCCCCGACCCCTCCACCCGCGCCCCGGAGGGTCCCCCAGGCAGAGTCCCCCATGTCCCACACCTGGCACCCCGTGCCTTCTGCACGTCGACTCTAGCCAAGCAACCCCGCAGTTTGGAAGTGCAAGTGGGGGTGCTCCGGGGTGCCACGTACCAGGCCGGCTCAGGCCCCGCCCTGCCCGGCCAGGTCCCCCCCTTTCCTGGTCCGGTGTCCCCAGGCCTGCGTCTCCAGGGGTGTCTGTTGCTTATTCGAACCTGAGACCTTTGGCCCAGTCCTGCCCGTGCCCCCTGTGCTTGGGGACCCCAAGAGGGGGTCCCCAGGCACACTGTGAGTAGGAACCCTAACGCAGGACTTTGAGGTACCATGCCCAGGCACTAGAATCAGGCATCACCCAAGTTTTGGGTGCCCTGGAGAGGGGTGAGGGGTTGGGCCATGCCCAGCTGCGCTCTGCTCTGGGCTCATTCACTTTTTGGGGTCTGGGGGAATCCCTAAACGGTGCTGGGAATCAAACCAGGTTTGGTTCCTATACTATCTCTGACCCTATTTTATTTTATTTTTTTAAATTGGTTTTTGGGTCACACCTGGAGGTGCTCAGGAGTTACTCCTGGCTCTGTGCTCAGAAATTTCTCCTGGTAGTCAGGGGGACCATATGGGATGCCAGGATTGAACTTGGGTCAGCTGTGTGCAAGGCAAATGCCATACCCTCTGTGCTATAGTTCGTTTGACTCCCGTGGATGCTATTTTACTAGTGAGTGTGTGTGTGTGTGTGTGTGTGTGTGTGTGTGTGTGTGTGTGTGTTTGAGGGAGGGAGGGAGGGAGGGAAGGAGGGAGAGAGAGAATGAGAGAGTGAGAGAGAGTGAAAGAGAGACAGGGAGAGAGGAATCGGGGTACTCCTAGCTTTGCAAAATTACACTGTGGTTTGGTCTGGTCTGGGGCCACTCCTGGAGGAGCTCAGGAGACTATATGGGGTGTCAGGGTTTGAACCCAACTTGGCTGCTTACAAGGCAAGCACCTTACCTGACTTTACTATCTCTCCAGCCATACATACTAGCTTCCAATTCATAGCTTCTCCTTTTGAGTTTTCCTCGACTGGAATAGAGAACTAGATACATGCCTGATAGCTTCCACTGGTAGAAAAGATGGATGAGATCCATCCATCTACTCATCCACCATCCATCCAAGCAACTTATCCAGTCAATACATTCATCCATTCATCTATCCATCCACCCACCCACCCATTCATCCACTCAAAACACCCACTCACGTGTCCATTCTACCCATTTATCCAAACCACGCACCCATCAATCCATTCACCCATCTCTTCGCCCACCCATCTATCATCCGTATATCTACCTGCTCATCCATTATCCATTCATCATCCATTGGCAGGAGCAAGTCTCAACTTCATACTTAGTTGACTGCTTCTATAGACACTCCAGAGTTAACTACCCATGCCATGGCCCGCAGGTTGTCAGTGGTCCAGAGGCCACGTGTGCCAGAATAGTACCCCATAGTTTTCCAGTCTAACTGCAGTAGGAATGGGAATGCTTGGGAATGCACCCGCTCTTTTCCACTCCAACTGCTGCTGCGCTCCTCGGCAGCCAATGTGTTCACTCCTGCTTGTGGCTCAGCTGTCTCCAGTTTTGAACTCTTTTGTTTGTTTGTTTGTTTGTTTGTTTTGGAGTCACACCAGGTGATGCTCAGGGTTTACTCCTGGCTAGGCACTCAGATATTGTTTCTGGTAGACACGGGGGACCATATGGGATGGCAGGATTTGAACCATTGTATGTCCTGGATTGGCTGCATGTAAGGCAAATGCCCTACTGCTGTGCTATCTCTCCAGCCCCTCTTTTGTTTGTTTTTGAGCCACTTACTTACTCAGAGATCACTCCTGATGGAGCTCAAGGGACCAAATGGAGTGCTGGGGACCAACATGTGGAAGACAAGCACCCTACTAACTGTACTAAGGTTCTGGACCCTCCTTGTATAGTCTTTTTTTGTTTTGTTTTGTTTGTTTTTTGGGGCCACACCCGGTGACGCTCAGGGGTTATTCCTGGCTATGCGCTCAGAAGTCGCTCCTGGCTTGGGGGAACATATGGGAAATCGGGGGATCGAACCGAGGTCCGTCCTAGGCTAGCGCAGGCAAGGCAGGCACCTTACCTCCAGCGCCACTGCCCGGTCCCCCTCCTTGTATAGTCTTAAATTAATGAACAAATAAGAGAATGAAATATCAGGGTAGTTGAAAGTTGAAAACAAATTTAATGACTTGGGACCCAAGTTTGAATTCTGACATCTTCATTTAATAACTGATTTAAGTCAACTGACTTCACTTCTAGGATGTTTTGTTTTGGAGTCACACCTAGAGATGCTCATGGACTATTTCTGGGGCCATTAGGAGTGACCCTTGGCAATGCTCAGGGGACCATATGTAGTGTGGGCGGATAGGAAAAAAGTTGGCTATATGCAGGAAAAGGGGTTTAACCACTGTTCTTTCTCTCCAGGACTCCGTATGTTAGGTTACACCTTATTTTACACAAAACAGAGATCACCCCTGGTTTTATTGTATCTGTTTGTTTACAACTTGGGTACACCCGAAACAAAGATTGTCTTATATGTAAACCTGAGTAGGACAGGCTCAGGATAGCCTGAGCTATCTATCTGCCCTTACTATGTTCTTACTGCCCCACTTGGGGGTGGTCTCTGTACTCAATAAAAACAGTTCTGAACAGGCAGCTTAGGGAGATACGAGGTAGAAGACTGTCAGACTGTATGTGTTTCACGAACTGGATTGTATTATTTCATGTGTGATCCTGATTCAAACTGGTTCACCTGGGGTTGGAGATATGGTCCATATAGTGATTTTCTTTTTTTGAGTTAAGAGATCATACCAGGGGCTAGAATGGTGGCACAGGCGTAGGGTGTTTGTCTTGCATGCACTAACTGCATTTCGATCCCCCAGCATCCCATATGGTCCCCCAAGCCAAGAGCAATTTCTGAGCACATAGTCATGAGTAACCCCTGAGCATCACCGAATGTGGTCCAAAAAAAAAAGTGAAAGAAAAAAAAATTAAAAGAGCTCACACCAGCTGTACTTGAGGTTTACTTCTAACTTGGCACTTTGGGGTTGCTCCTGGAGGTACTCAGTGAAATATATATATACAATTGAGGGATCAAACCCAGTCACCTCACAGGGAAAGCATGTTTTTAGCCCTTTCAGAAAACAACTTCTCTACTTCTCTACTTTTCTGGTCCTTGGATTTACTTCACTTCCTTTTTTTTTGTTTTGTTTTTGTTTTTTGTTTTTTGGGCCACACCCAGCAGTGCTCAGGGGTTACTCCTGGCTGTCTGCTCAGAAATAGCTCCTGGCAGGCACGGGGGACCATATGGGACACTGGGATTCGAACCAACCACCTTTGGTCCTGGTTCAGCTGTTTGCAAGGCAAACGCTGCTGTGCTATCTCTCTGAGCCCTACTTCACTTCCTTAAGCTTTGGTTTGAGGATTTAATTCAATTTTTTAAAAATTCAATTCATTGTTTTGTTTTATTTTGTGGGAGGCACACCTGGTGATGCTCAGGGCTTACTCCTGGCTATGCACTCAGAAATCGCTCCTGGCTTGGGGACCATATGGAATGCTAGGAAATCAAACCACGGTCTGTCCTAGGCTAGTGCTTGCAAGGCAAATGCCTTACCTCTAGCGCCACCGCTCTGGTTCCCCTAATTCAATTCTTAATTAAAGATTTAATTAAATTTTTGGGGATTTCTGTGAAGATGGAACCAGAACTTAGCTTTCCCAATTCTGTTTTGTTTGGGGGCCACACCCAGTGCTGCTCTGGGATTACTTCTGGCAATATTCAGGGACTCATATAGAGCCAAGTATCAAACTTGGGTCGATTATGTGCAAGGCAAATGCTTTACCCACTGGACTAAATCTCCATCCTTGCTTTTCCCACTCTGTTTCCAAATTCCTGTGCTCTGTGGCACTATAAAGGACTTTCCTATATCCTTAATTTTTAGTCTTGACTGTGGCACGAAGAAATATCTGTAGAGGGACTTGAATGATCATGCAGCAGGGTTCAGCGGGTTCAATCCCTAGAACCCCATTTGGAATCTGAAACCCTCCAAGAGAAATCCCTGAGTACAGAGCCAGGAGTAAGTCCTGAGCACCCCCAGATGTGCTTCCCTTCCCCTAAGAGCGTTCTTTGAAGACAGACACAAATATAACCCTTTTGGGGACCAGAGTGGTGGCACGGAGCAGTAAGGCGTCTGCCTTGCCAGCACTAGCCTAGAACGGGCAGTAGTTCAGCCCCTCGGCATCCCATATGGCCCCCCAAGCCAGGAGCGATTTCTGAGCACATAGCCAGGAATAACCCCTGAGCGTCACTGGGTGTGGCCCCAAATTCAAAAAATATATAAATAAAATATATAATATGATATGATTATATATTATATATAATCATAGTATATGATATGATGGCCCCAAACCAAAAATATAAATAAATAAATCAAATATATAATACATAATAACATTATATATTATATATGATATGATATAATGCATATAATATAATATAATATATAATGCATATAATATAAAATATAATGAATAAATATGTAAATATATATAACCCTTTTGGTACAAGTTCCCTATCACTCAAGCTCCCTAATACCCAAGCGCCCCTAAATCCACCTGCCTCTCCTAATCTGTTCCCCAAGTTTGGGGGAATGAAGAAATTAAGTCGCAATCTCTCGACAGGTGGCGCAGATGGGCTGGGTCTTGGGATGCAGGTAGCTCGCGCGCGCTCCCTGCCGGTGGGGCTGATACTTCCTTCTTTCCACCTGTGCGCCCCCAGATCGTGCCATCTCGGAGACTGGTGCAGCTGAACGTGGGGGGCGTGCGCTACACGACCACCGTGGACACCCTGAGAAAGCACCCCAACTCCAAGCTGGCTGAGATGCTCAACCACCAAACTTCAGCCTCCCTGGATGCCCAGGGGTGCATCTTCATCGACCGCCCTGGTGCGCACTTTGGCCCCATCCTGGACTACCTGCGCTGCGGGCAACTGCCATCGCAGAACCTGTCTGCGGTGTACAAGGAGGCCCAGTTCTACCAACTGGAACCCCTGGTCAAGTGGCTGGAGGAAACCCCCGAGTTGTTTGGGGAGCAGGTGGCCCGAAAGCAATTCGTGCTGCGGGTGCCAGGCTATGGAGAGAACCTGGAGCTGCTGGTGCGCCTGGCACGCGCAGAGGCGGTGGCCGCGCGCCACTCCCGGGTGCTGGTGTGCGCCATGCAGTCGGATGGCGATGCTGCCCGCTGTGCCGACAGCCTGCGACAGCTGGAGGACAGAGGCTCCGTGGTCAAGTTCGGACCCTGGAAAGCTTCCCCGAGTATCAGGGACCTCCTGGATTGTGTGCTCAAGGACCTCCAAAGTCAGGGCTACCGTGTCACCTACCAGGCTTCCCCCGAGGCAGTGTCCAGGGGCAAGGTTGGGGATCACTTCTACACCTTCCTCTTTACCTGGTGGTGATCTGATGGGTCTCCAAGTTAGAGCCGTTTTCAGAAGTTTCTCAGCTTAATATATTTTAGTCCCATCTCTGCTTCCACTTGTTTGGAAAGTGCTGTTTCCTCCTTGATGATGCCTTTAGTCTCAATGTCATGGAGTGTTTTACCTATGTGTTGTTCTATATACCTTATGGTATCAGGTCTGATATCAAGGTCTTTAATGCATTTAGATATGATCTTTGTGCATGGTGATAGATGGAGATCTGAGGTTGCTTTTTTTTTTTTTTTTTTTGCAAGTGGCTAACCAGTTGTACCAACACCACTTTTTTTTTGGAGGGGTTTCACCTGGCAGTGCTCAGGGGTCACTCCCAGCTCTATGCTCAGAAATCATTCCTGACAGGCTCGGGGTACCGTATGGGATGCCAGGATTTGAACCACTGTCCTTCTGCATGAAAGGCAATTACCCTATCTCTATACTATCTCTCCAACCCCACCAACACCACTTGTTAAAGAGGTTTTCCTTGCTCCATTTTGCATTTCTTGCCCCTTTATCGAAGATTAGTTGATTTGTATGCCCAGGAAACATTCTCTGAATACTCAAGTCTATTCCACTGATCTGAGAAACTGTCTTTATTCCAAACCATGCTTTTTTTTTTTTAATAACTATTGCTTTATAATAAAGTTTAAAATTGGGGAAAGTAATGCCTCCCATATTCCTTTTCCCAGGGATTGCTTTAGCTATTCCTGGGTGTTTATTGTTCCCAAATGAATTTCAGGAGTGTTTGATCTACGTCTTTGAAGAATGTTATGGGCATTCTTAGACGGATTGCATTAAATCTGTACAATGCTTTGGGGAGTATTGCCATTTTAATGATGTTAATCCTGGCAATCCATGAGCAGGGTATGTGTTTCCATTTCCTTGTGTCCTCTCTTATTTCTTGAAGCAGGGTTTTGTAGTTTTCTTTGTATAGGTCCTTCACCTCTTTAGTTAGTTGACTCCAAGATATTTGAGTTTGTGTGGCACTAGAGCTGTTTTCAGAAGTCACTCATCTTGCTTTCCACAATTGGGTTCTGGGGATTGTCCCCAAATCTGTTTCCTTTTCCTGAGACCTTGCTCCTTGGAAGCCTCAGATTGTAGCCTGGGCCTTGTGTTGGGGCTCACTAGCAACTTTTGCACTTTCTGGCTATATTTCTTCTCTTCCCTGCTTTCCCTCCCCTTTACTGCCTTTCCATCACTTCTCTTCTCTTCTTTTTTTTTTTTTTTTTTTTTTTTTTTTTTTTGGTTTTTGGGTCACACCCAGCAGTGCTCAGGGGTTACTCCTGGCTCCATGCTCAGAAATTGCTCCTGGCAGGCACGGGGGACCATATGGGACACCGGGATTCGAACCGATGACCTTTTGCATGAAAGGCAAACGCCTTACCTCCATGCTATCTCCCAGGCCCCACTTCCCTTCTCTTCTGTCCCCTCCCCATCCTCTTTCCTTCCTTCCCCTCTTCCTTCCTTCTCTTTCCCTGTCTCTATTCCTTTCCCTTTCCTGTTTTGGTGCTACGCCTGGCGATACTCCTTGCTCTGCACTCAGAAATTATTCCTGGTGATGCTTAGGGGACATATGGGATGCTGGGGAATAAACTTAGGTCAGCCACATGCAAAGCAAATACCCTTCCCATTGTACTATCTCTCTGGCCCTGGCTCATCCCTTTTCATTTTTGTGTTTGTATTTTTGTTTGTTTCCTTGGTCTGATTATTTTCATTCTCTGATTAAAGGTTTTCACAACTATGCTGGGAATAGAGTGGGCCTCCCTCATGCAAAACCTGCACTCAGTCATCCAGATATTCCTCCAGCCCCTAGAACTGACTTTTTGTCAGCAATTCTCTAAATGATTTAATTAAATAAAAGTTATTCCAATAGTTTATTCTTAATATTTTTTGGGGGGGGGCTACACCTGGAGGTGCTCAGGGGTTACTCCTGGCTTTCTGCTCAGAAATAGCTCCTGGCAGGCACGGGGGACCATATGGGACACCAGGATTCGAACCAACCACCTTTGGTCCTGGATCGGCTGCTTGCAAGGCAAATGCCACTGTGCTATCTCTCCGGGCCCTACTTTTATTATTTTTATTATAATACTGTGACTTATAATACAGTCTTCATAATACAGTCATTTCAAACATTAAATGTTCCAACACCCATCCCACCTCCAGTGTGACTTTCCCTTCACCAGTGCCCCAATTTACCACCCATCACACTAACCTGCCTCCATGCAGGCACAAGCAAATTTACTTCATATGCTTGTCACAACACAAAGGCGAATGGAATTATCAAACTTAGATCAACACAGGTCAATTTTAAAAGACTGTATATCTCTCCATGGCATTACTAAATTCAGTGTCTAAGGATTTTTTTTTGGGGGGGGGGGCACACCCATTTGATGCTCAGGGGTTACTCCTGGCTAAGCGCTCAGAAACTGCCCCTGGCTTGGGGGGACCATATGGGACGCCAGGGATGCTGGGGGATTGAACCGCGGTCCTTTCTTGGCTAGCGCTTGCAAGGCAGACACCTTACCTCTAGCGCCACCTCACTGGCCCCAGTGTCTAAGGATTTATTGAACTGTGGTTGGTGCACGTTGAACTCTGTTATAGTTTAGGCTCACTAAGTGAGATTAGTAGATTTTTGGAGTGATTTGGGGCCACACCTGGTGGTGCTCAGGGGAACTTGACTCAGGATTACTTGCACTCAGAAATTGCTCTTGGCAGGCTCAGGGACCATATGGATGCCAGGGTCAAACTGGTCCCTCCTGAGTAGTCTGTATACAAAGCAAATGCCCTACTGTTGAGCTATCACTCCGGCCCCTAGAAATTAGTAGATTTCTAAGTGACTTTCACTTCAGATTTTCTGTGATACTACTGGACTGACACTACTAAAAATATCGAGGTGTCATGCAGCTGCATGTAGCCATGCTGTCCAAAATTTATAGATTTAAAACAAATATGGAGATTGGAAATTGAATAAGATTAAGTTGTGGAGCTGGGCTTCCGTAGTTCATGGAGAAAAGGAATCTGCCCCCATTTTTAGAAAATGCCACAGAGGTCTCAGCCAGAATTAACTGGGAAGAATCATTGGTGGAGGTGCAGTGTCATTTTTTCTGTCAGGAGCATAACATGCTTTTGCCAAAGGAGGGAAGCTCCAAGCAGTGATCAAAAGACCTGGGGATACTCCCCAAAACACTTACTTGGCCTGGAACTATAGTGCTTGGGTTCAGTACACGGGCTGATGCTGGTATTTTCACAGACCCTGGGAAGCAAAGCGCATATCTTCAGGCCTGGTGCTATCTCCCTTGCCTCAGAACTCTTTTCTATTTTCTTTGAAGTACGGTCATTTACAATACAGTTTATGTCAGGGTTTCATGCATTTTTTAAATTTTTATTTTATTTTATTTTTTTATTTTTTTGGTTTTTGGGTCACACCCAGCAACGCTCAGGGGTTACTCCTGGCTCTACGCTCAGAAATCACTCCTGGCAGGCTCAGGGGACCATATGGGATGCCGGGATTCGAACTGCTGTCCTTCTGTGTGCAAGGCAAACACCTTTACCTCCATGCTATCTCTCCAACCCCTTGCATTTTTTTAAATGGAGTTCTATTGGGGCTGGAATGATAGCATGGTGGTAGGGTGTTTACTTTGCATGTGACTGACCCAGGACGGACTTGGGTTCTATCCCCGGTGACCCATATGGTTCCTTGAGCCTGCTAGGAGTGATTTCTGAGTGCATAGCCAGGAGTAACCCGAGCATCACTGGTTGTAGCCCCAAAACAAAAACAAACCCAAAAAAGGCACTCTTTATTTATAGGGGTTATGGAAGTATCCACATTTATTGGGATTAGTTAAAATTTAGACAGAAAATTTAGAGGGAAAACCTAAAACTGAATTCTAAAACAAAAACTGTTATTATAAGCCAAATGGAAAACCCGGAGAAGGAAAACCTCCTAGACTGCTATTGTGTTTAGATACTTTTTGCTAGAACCAGGATAGTGGGTCAGTCTCTGATGTCTTCCTAGAGCACACAACATTTAAAAAAATAAAATGCAAAAACCTTTATCTGGGATTCCACCCCACTCACATCCTCTCCTTTTCCTTTTTGTTTATCTTGTATTTTTGGCCCACACCTTGGTGATGTTCAGGGATTACTCCTGGCTCTGTGCTCAGAAATCACTTCTGGGACCGGAGAGATAGCATGGAGGTAAGGTATTTGCCTTGCATGCAGGACGGTGGTTCAAATCCCAGCATTCCATATGGTCTTCTTTTTTTTTTTTGTTTTGTTTTTTGGGTCACACCCGGCAGTGCTCAGGGGTTACTCCTGGCTCCATGCTCAAAAATTGCTCCTGGCAGGCACGGGGGACCATATGGGGCACCAGGATTCGAACAGATGACCTTTTGCATGAAAGGCAAATGCCTTACCTCCATGCTATCTTCCAGGCCCCTCCATATGGTCTTCTGACCCTGCCAGGAGCGATTTCTAAGCATAGAGGCAAGAGTAACCTCTGAGCGCTGCCAGGTGTGACTCCCCCAACCCCCCCCCCCAAAAAAAAAAGAAATCACTCCTGGCAGGCTTGGGGTTTCATATGGGATGCTGAAGATTGAATCCTGTCCATTCCAGGTCAGGTGCATGCAAAGCCAACGCCTCTTTGACCCCTCTCTTTTTCTTCATCTGTACATCCTCTTTCCTCTCTGTTGCACTCAATGTCTGTGGAAGGCTGATCTCCAAGTTAATGCATGTCTTTGCTGGCTAGCCAAAGATCAGCAACAGGAATATTGTGAGTATTTGTCTTTCTTCTGAATGCCCAGCAGAAAGTGTCCATTCCAGGAGGTGAAGATTGTAAAGCAGATGGTAAAGAGGTAAAGGTCAATTTGTCTTTCCTCATCACCCTGATCCCTACCCCTATGCTCAGCTCCAAGGGATCATGAAGAAGGTCCCAATGCCAGGAGAGATGGAGGTGATGCCAGGAGTCTACATTAGCAGACTTTCTCTCATCAGAATTGTTCTGGTTCTCTTGGCTGTGAAACATCAGGGGAGAGCTCCAGCCCCTGGGGTAGAGTTTGGCAGGAGACTACTCTGTAAGCTTTCTGTCTGCACTGTGCAGTGTGGCAGGTTGTGTTCCCTGGACATTCATCCTTGGTCTGTTCCTTCACTGGCTCCAAAGGTGGTCTGAGGCCTTGCTGCAAGACCTTGACCTCCGGGTTGTTTGCATTCTGCAGTAGCCGTCAGAGGGTTTGCTTTAGAGCTGCAACCCCGAGGTCTGCAGGGGGAAAGCACCCTAGGACTGACAAAACGGTGCAACAAAAGAGGGAAAGGTATTTTAATTTATTGCAACAGAGAAGGGAAAGGTATTTTAATTTATTTTTATTATTATATGTATTTTTGGGTCACACTAGCAGACGCTCAGGGGTTACTCCTGGCTCTACACTCAGAAATCGGTCCAAGCAGGCTCGGGAGACCATATGGGGTGACGGGATTCGAACCACCGTCCTCCCACATGCAAGGCAAACGCCCTACCGCTATGCTATCTCTCCCGGTCCAAGGAGCAAAGCTTTTGTTTTGCAGCGTAGTCCCGCCCCTGCCCTTACCTAAGCACTTCGTCTTCGGCCTCTTCCGCCCAAAGTTCTCCACCAATCAAAAAAGGCGAGTAACTCTGCCGGCGCTCCCATTGGCCGGATCTGGCCCCGCCCCTCGACTCCACTTCCGCATCATAGCCGAGAAACGCGCCTCAGGCTCCGCCCCTCGCGGCTACGGAAGCCGAGAAGGTCCACGCATAGCCATGGCGGCGCACCTGAAGAAGCGGGTGTATGAGGAATTCTCCAAGGTGGTTCAGGTGAGCATCTGGGGCCACACCTGGCGATGCTCTGGCGTCCCTCCAGTGTCTGCGTG
>PVKC010026900.1:0-15956 GCA_004027635.1 Crocidura indochinensis
AATTCATTAGTGAATCCATCTGGGCCTGGGCTTTTGTTTTTGTGCTGACATTTGATTACTGTTTTAATTTCCTCCATAGTTATGGGGGTGTTTAGATATGCTACATCCTCCTTATTCAACAGTAGAAGGTTATAAGAGTTCAAGAATTTATCCATTTTTTCCATATTCTCATGTTTGGTGGCATAGAGTTTCTCAAAGTAGTATCTTATTACTCTTTGAATCTCTGCAAAATCTGTAGTGATCTCCCCCCTTTTCATTTCTAATATGGGCTATAAGGTTTCCCTCTCTCTTTGTGAATTTTGTCAATGATTTATCAATATTGTTTATTTTTTCAAAGTGCCAACTTCTGCTTTCGTTGAACTTTTGGATTTTTTGGGGGGATTCCGCTTTATTGATTTCTGCTCTAAGCTTTGCTATTTCCTGCTGTCTACCTATTTTTGTTTCTATTCGTTGATTATTTTCTAATTTTATATACTGTGTCATTAGGCTATTGATGCATAAATTGTGTCATTAGGCTATTGATGTATGCCTCTTCTTCCTTCCTGAAGTATGCTTGCAGATCTATGAATTTTAATATCAGTACTCCTTTTGCTGTGTCCAATAGATTTTATAGTTTATGTCCTTATGGTCATTTGTTTCCAGGAAAATTTTGATTTCCTCTTTGAGTTCACCTCAAACTCACTGGTTATTCAATAGCAGGGTGTTAAATTTTCAGTTAATATTCTTCTTTCATTTCCCAGTGTAGTTTACATCTAAATTCAGAGCCTTGTCCTAAGTGATGGTAGCCTGCAAAATTTCTATCCTCTTGGTTTTATGGAGGTATGTTTTATGTGCCAGCATGTGATCTCTCCTGGAGAACTACCCATGTACACTGGAGAAGTATGTGTATCCAGGTTTATAGGAATGGAGTGTCATAAAGATGGAGTAGCTACTGGACCAATTTTTTTCATTTCTCTTTTCAGGGCTAGTATATTTTTGTTGGGTTTCAGTCTGTTGACCTATCAAGTGTTGACAGGACTATGTTGAGGTCTCCCACAATTATTGTGTTATTATTTATATCCTCTTTCAAATTTTTCAATATTGTATTATATATTTTGCTGCTCTCTCACTGGTTGCATATATGTTTAGCAGTGCGACTTCTTCCTGTTGCACATATCCCTTGATTAGTATGAAGTGTTCATCTTTGTCCCTTACATCTTTTCTGAATCTAAAGTCTGTGTAGTCTGATATTAAAATGGCCTCCCCAGCTTTTTTAAGGGTAAGTTTGCTTGGATAATTTTCCTCAAGCCTTTGATTTTGAGCTTATTTTTGTTCAGACTATTCAGGTGTGTTTCTTGTAGGAAGCAGAAGTTTGATTTTGGGCCACACCTGACTGTGCTCAGCGGTTACTCCTGTCTATCTATCTGTTCAGAAATAGCTCCTGGAAGGCACGGGGGACCATATGGGGCACCGGGATTTGAACTAACCACCTAGGTTCTGGATCTGCTACTTGCAAGGCAAACACCGCTGTGCTCTCTCCGGCCCCCACTCTGTGTCTTTAAACTAGTGTTTTTAGTCCATTGTCATGTGATTTAATGTCATGCTTTGTATAAGTGTGTTGTGTCTGTTGGTATGTCTTGTCTTAAGTAGAAATTTCTGTTTTTCCTTTAAGGTTGCTTTTGCATCTGTAAGTTTTCTGGACTGTTGCTTATCCATGAAGCTATGTATCCTTCCATCAAACCTGAACGTGAGATGGGCTGGGTGCAGTATTCTAGTATTCTAAGTGAAGCCTCCATTTTATTTAGTCTTGTCACTATATCCCACCACTGTCTTCTGGTCTTGAGAGTTTCTTGTGACATGTCAGTGGAAAATCTTAAGAATTCTCCTTTAAATGTAATTTTCTTTTTTGATCTTGCTGCTCTCAGTATTCTGACTCTGTGGGATTCATCATTTTGACTAATATTTGTCCTGAAATGTTTTTCTTCTGGTCTCTTTTAGCTGGCACACTTCATTTATGCAGAATTTGATTACATACAGTCTTTAGATCTGGGATTTTCACTGTGATGATGATTTAACTGTTGTTTCTTCCTGTGGATCTCCTTCCTGGGCCTCTAGGACTCCAATGATTCTTAGGCTGTTTCCTTTGACTTCATCAAAGGCTTCTATATTTATCTGTTCACATTCCTTGACTACTCTTTCCGTTGTCTGATTGTTTGCCTTAAGGCTATTTTTCAATCTCTTCTGCTATATGGATATGAAGCTTCATGGATAAGCAAAAGCCCAGAAACTTTACATCTGCATTTCATTATCTAATTCACTGATTCTGTCTTCAGCTGTTTTTACCCTGTTGGTGAGGCTTTCCATTGAGGTTTTCAGTTCAGCTGACATGTTTTTCAGATCTGTTATTTCAATTTAAAGTTTTCTGATTTCTATCTTTGTGTTCTGTGCTGCTACCACTATGTTTTCTTTGATTTCCATGAGGATTTTCAATATTTCTATTCTAAACTCTTTATCTGAGATATTAATCAGATGTTTTGGGGTCATCACTACTATCATCTTCATTCTCTGTTCATGTTGTTTGCCTGCAAGGTTTCCCCATTGTCACACTTGTAGTGTGATTTTTTTTCTGCATGTTATAGTGGGGTTCATTAGGTAGAAAGAGTGCTCAGCTGAGAAGTAAAGCAGAGCAACCACCCACCAGTCTCTCCCAGTTGGTAATCTCACAGCAGGGGCAAATTCCTACCACCTGCCTTCACTGACAAAGGATCTGCCTTTCTCACATAGAGCATTCTTAATACAATCATAATTTTAGGTTATAAATAAAGTACAAGAATAATAAAATATATAAATACAAATAGAATACTAGAATACTAAGAAATATGGTAACAAGCACTTTAAAAAGCACTTTACACCATGAATTATCATCTAACTAGTCTTGAGTATGCTGGTTCCTTTCTTGCAAGCAAACTCAAACCATAGACATTATGATATTATAGTAAACTAGTTTGAATTGAAAATAAATTGCAAAAACATACTCAATAAATAAGCATTGCAGCAAGAATCTATGGCGTTCAGTTGCTTATCCAATGGTATCTGTAGATACAAACATTAAATTTTACTATCAGGCATAATCAAATGAAAATGAATAGATTAGAATATATTTCAACATTATAATGATGTTATTAAGATAACATTATCACTCACCATCCATTATACAAATATGATTGTATTTGGAGTTTAATATAATATAGCACTGTACTGCACAACTATCTCTCCATGTACCTGAGTACTTTTATTTATTTATTTATTTGTTTGTTGCCTTTTGGGCCACACCCGGTGATGCTCAGGGGTTACTCCTGGCTTTGTGCTTGCAAATCGCTCTTGGCTTGGGAGACCATATGGAACGCAGGGGTTGGAACCACTGTCTATCCTAGGCTAGCGCATTCAAGGCAAACTCTCCACCGCTTGTGCCAATGCTCCAGCCCCTTACCTGAGTACTTTTCTAAGTCAAATCGTTTTACATTCAAGGAAAGGTAATTAAATTCTCCATTATTAACCTAAAAAGTAAATATAAATAAAAGTTATGTCATAATAATAATGAAGAAAAATAATAAAAATAATGTGCTGTGCATTATATTTTACTTTGATCACCTTTGAGAAACACTGAATTGATTATATCTATTAGCTATATTTTCAAAATAATTTACTTAATGTAATTTATATAAAAATTAAACTTAAAGTAATACTTGTATAAGACATGTATTTTCTTTACCTCAAAGAATCTAAAAAGCAAATCTATTCCTACATAAAAAGCAAAGCAAATTGAATCTGTTAAAGTAACTCTAGGAAACCTCTAGGGCATATGGCATTGAACTCTGCATTGTTCACTGTCAAAATGGATGCAGAGGATATGAACAATAAAAATTGAAAAAAATACTCACTTCCATTAATCTAAGATGGCATCTGTTGCTATTGCTGAAGATCTGTTGCTATCTGATACAGGCAATATGACCTTGAAAGAAAAATACAAAAGTTTTAGCAAAGAAGGAATAAAATGTGATATACTGACTACAAAGAAAATTTTGAACAATTTAAAAAATAGAATAATCTTAATGAAAATTCAGTAGTATCTTAATATTGATTTAATTTATTTAAAATTTAATATAAAATAAATTTCTTTCCTAAATTCAAATTATGTGCAAGGAATAGTTTCCAAAAATGTTTACATATTTGAGTAAGACTGAGAAATATAAATAAAATTATAATTTCTAATACTTCTTGACATAAAAATATCAAGTGAAATGAAAGAAACTGATTCCTTGTTTTTTTATTTATTTTATTTTTACTTTTTATTTTTTTGTTTTGTTTTTGGGTCTCACCCAACAGCACTCAGGGACTACTCCTGACTCTACACTCAGAAATGGCCCTGATAGGCTCGGGGGACCATATGGGATGCCGGGATTTTAACCACTGTCCTTCTGCATACAAGGCAAACAGGCCTTACCTCCACGCTATCTCTCTGACATGATTCCTTTTATAGAGGAATTCATTTTTATGTGATATTTAACCAATGTTATAGCAATTATTACAACCGTTTAGATATTCAAGTTTTTTTTTCTTTTTTGGCCATACCCAGTAATGTTCAGGAATTACTCCTGGCTCTGTGCCCCTGACTCAGAGATCATCTGGGACATGGGAAGATTGAACTGTGGTTTGCCCTGTGTCAGACACATGCAAGACAAAAGCCCTAACACTGTCTCTAGCCCCTAGATATATGTTTTAAAATTTTTAATTGTAATTTATAAAAATATTTAAATTTTATCATTTTCCAGAAAAACAAAAACTGTAAAGAAACAATAAATGCAACCTAACTTATGATAGTTTTACACAGCTGACATGAAGCTTTTATTTAATAATATAGAATAACACATCAAATTTAAGGTCTAAAATAAAATAAAAGAGACAGAAAGGTAGAAATGGAATTACAGGAAGGATAAAACAACCACATGATTAATTTTGTCTATAGATTTGAATTTTTTAATTTATATCTGCCAATTTTTTATTTTTGTGTTCCATAATAAAAATAAATTTAACCAAATAGATATAGAATTATATGCATATGACATAGTCCTACAAATTCAGTAATTGTTTTCCTGATAAATACGTTCAACCTCATTCAGTAAGGCATATTTAAAAGTAGATTAATGTGAACTTTCAACTATTATGGCAAAAACATTTTTGCAATACTTCCTTAAAAAAGTTTCCCAAACTTTTAGAATTAAAATAATGATTGAAGAGTTAAATTATTATTGTGAAAACTCTAGTTGCTTCAGGCATTTAATGAAAATACAAAGATTTTAACATGCTATGTGCCAAGTGCTTCTACACAATGCATTGTGTGCTTGGGTGTGGATGTGTATTGACTAGAACTTATATAACTATGCTTGCTTGTGTATCTATAGCTGACAGTGCACCCTTTAGGCATTTTGGAAATCCTCAACTAACAGTGTAGACAGCTGACAGGAAGGGATGATGAATTAACATTCTCAGGGGCAAGATAATAACAAAGAGAGATGGATATGAATGTTTTTGGAAAGTTGGCTTAAAAATATAATACACTTATCTATTCATTTTCATAGAGCTCATAACTTAAGAAAATGAAGAGAAATTCTATTTCCTTAAACAAAATCAAAATAGTATTTTTGAAATAGTATAAACATTAATTTGGTACACAAGAATGTACAAATTATAATAATATTATTGAATATTGGGTTAATTGTGAATAACAATACTGTAATAAAGACATTACTCTGTAATAACTAAAGTGAATATTTTCCAATTCCTTTATTTAGGCACCTTCTTTACAAAATTGTTCATTGTTAGATTTCAGACATAAAATGTACATCAACCTTCGGCAATGCACCCTTCCCATCACAATATCTCTCATTTCCACCTCCGTTCTATCTATGTCTCTGTCTGTCTGTCTCTCTATCTCTGTCTCTCTGTCTCTCTCACTCTAGCTCTCGCTCTGTCTCTCTTGCTCTGTCTTTCTCGCTCTGTCTCTCTTGCTCTGTCTTTCTCGCTCTTTCTCGCTGTCTCTCTGTCACTCTCTGTCTGTCTCTGTCTCTCTCTCTTTCTCTGTCTCTCTCTCTCTCTCTCTCTCTGTCTCTCTCTCTGTCTTCCCTCTCTCTCTGCTTTTTGACACTGATTTGTACTACTCTGAATGGAGAGGTGCTTTGCCTGTTTGTGTCTCTGCTTTCAGCCCAGAGTTCTTGTCTAGATGATCCATTTCAACTACCATGTCCTAGTAGAGCCTTCTTTCATACTAGCTGCATTCTTAGTGTATTTCTATTTTAAAGACATGTGTTGATTAGCAACAAAATAGAACTAGAATATACTCATCAATTAAGTAAAGTCTTGGTTAATAACCCAGACAATCGAAGTCAATAAAGTAAATAAACTTGTTGCCCAATTACAATAGAAACTGAGGACAGGTCTTTAGTAGGGTACATATCACTAGAGAGAATTAAAAAAGAAAAATAATCTGTATAAGGAGATGGGTTTACTTGTGAAGGGGTGGTGCTTAAAAGGTCTGTTCATGAAATTTTATCACTGAAAGTACTGGAAATAATGGTGCCTAAATTTAAAAGAAAAAAAAAGAACTAAAGATAAGTGAGCTCTAGTGATTGAAAACTATTAATAATTCTCAAAGGAGCATTCATATTGTTTTTCATTTATACTTTGTTTAGTTTTTGTTTAAATGTGAATTTAAAATAAAAGTACTATTGTTACACTTGAGTCTAGTAGGAATACTTAATAAATTTTGAAAGTTGGAAGTGGAATGCTTATATTAAGAAGAAAAACCAAAATTGTCACTGAAATACATTAGAAACAATATACAATTTATATATATTTAAAAAATCCATATATATTCTGATTTAGACTATAAAAATAACCTTTAATTAAGTGTCACTCCTAAATTATAAAACACAATATTTATTTTTGCACTCAGTTTCTTTTTTTTTTAATTTTTTTTGTTTTTTTGTTTTGTTTTGTTTTGTTTTTTTGGTTTTTGGGTCACACCCGGCAGTGCTCAGGAGTTAATCCTGGTTCCATGCTCAGAAATTGCTCCTGGAAGGCACGGGGGACCATGTGGGGCACCGGGATTCGCACTCGGTTTCTTTATAAAAATAAGATTCATTTGTTAAAATAAGCTTTATATTTATCTTGCCAGCATATAAATTTTCTTTTAAACTTTGCTTTATCAGAAACAAATATATGATCTCTCATATTTTAATTTATGTATTTTTATCCAGGACAACTTGACTAATATCAAATAAACAATAAGTTTTATGAAAATTAAGCATAATAGACATAGCATTACTGAAATCAGCACCATTTCCATTCTCCTATATTAAGAAATTAAGAGTTGGGGCCCGTGAGATAGCATGGAGGTAAGGCGTTTGCCTTTCATTTAAAAGGTCATCGGTTCGAATGCCGGTGCCCCATATGGTCCCTGTGCCTGCCAGGAGCAATTTCTGAGCATGGAGCCAGGAGTAACCCCTGAGCACTGCCGGGTGTGACCCAAAAACCAAAAAAAAAAAAAAAAAAAAAAAAAAAAAAAAAAAAAAAAAAAAAAAAAAAAAAAAAAAAAAAAAAAAAAAAAAAAAGAAATTAAGAGTCAATCAGGTGACAAAGGTCATTGTCACCTTTAAGAAATCGTCAGTTGCACTAGCCTTCAGTAATCACTATCCTGATTAATCAACAGTCAAGAAAGTAGAAGGAAGACCCCCTTCGTGCAAAAAGTTTAAGAATCAAGAAAGTCTTAGATGTTGGTTAGACAATTATTTTAGCAATATGTATCTGACTTAATTTTTTAAAATTTAAGATATGCATATGGATTTAAAAAAAACAATACTGGATTTGCTCTTCAAGAATTCTTATCTCTTAGATACAGAACCCTGTATCTTATTTCCTTATCATATTTTTAAGTTTCTTTTTTCCTTATTTATACTCTAAAGAAGACTATGTCCTTTCCTGAATTGGTAATTCTTCCTTTATTTTTTTCTCACATCTATTTTATTTATTATTAATAATATTTTATGTAAGCAGCATGATTACAAAAAATTAAGCTTAATATTTGCTAGTCATTTGATTATATTTTATTTCTTAATTGACTGACATTGATTCAATAACCATAAAAATGTGTATTTTTTACATGTTTAGAGTCCATTGTTATCATAACACAAACACTGAAATGTTTTCAAGTATAATTTAAATCTACTCCCAGAGAAAATATTTACAGGTGACATGGAAATACACTAAATCCCTAATGATTTCAACTTTTAACTGTAAAATTGGGCCTGATCACTACATTTGAACCATATTTGACAATAAAGAAAAGTGGAGAAATAGTATTCAAAAAGCACAGAAATATGTTATAAAATATGTTATAAAACAGATCACTATAGTAATATAGACCTTAATGCTAATAAAAGCACAACATTTTTCTGGGGTCCAAGGTGAATGAATGTTACCAGGATTAGTAGTTCCCTAAAATCACAAACTTGCTTTCCATAAAAAGAGCTACATCAACTCCAAAAATATTGTGACGCATACACTGCTGGAGGCACAGCACTTCATAGTGACATGTAGACCACTTCCTCCAAGAATTGATTGCTTGAGTGTCATAATGCAGTGAAGAACACTATTTTTATTTTTCTTTAATGTAAGGTACTGACAGTTTTAGAAAATGGCAGTATTTTAGGGAAATAGACACATTAAAGGAAATCTCAATATGCGAACAATTTCCATGCAGCTTAACCCCACTGATATGTACTTAATACAATCTTATTGGAAGTTTTACATACAAAAGGATATGCTGTATTAAGAAATTAAAAATTACTTCTGAATTATACTGTTTTCTGAGTATTTAACTGCACTTCTGAACCAGAAACTGCTTATTTCTTTATGGCAGAGTTTAAAGAAAATGTACTTAGACTATATAACTTAAAACTAGATATATTCCTTAATTCAGAGACTTTGAATTTTATAAAACTTCAAACATAGTTACTAAATACATATAAATATGCTTAAATAATAGATCCTTGAATCTGCTATAGCTGGAATTATTGCAGGAATATAACCTTGAAATTAAGAAAAAAATCATTGAACTTCTATAAATTTCTGACTATTAAATGGCTATCACATACTTTATAATATAACACAATCATTGGAGTAGAGTTGTACCTCAATAAACTGAGCTCCCCATGGTTCACCAAAGCACAACAGAGCACAGTTGAGTGTAGTCCCTAAATGCTACTTTCTTATTCCTTACTTTGTGCTTTAAGTTCATTCATACCTATACTCAGAGGATATGCAGTACAGCAATCGATATTTAATTTAATAGAGATTAAATTTAATTTATATGTAGATTAAAATGTTTGCCTCAGGGCTGGAGAGATAGCATGGAGGTAGGACATTTGCCTTGCATGCAGAAGTATGGTGGTTTGAATCTTGAATTCCCATATGGTCCCTCCAGCCTGCCGAAGCAATTTCTGATCTTAGAGCCAGGAGTAAACCTGAGCCCTGCCTGGTGTAACCCAAACACGCCCCCCAAACATGTTTGCCTTAATTTAATAATAAGATCCATTCATTAGTAGATTTTTGGTTGCTGTTCTTGTTTAGTTTGTTTTTGTTTTTGTTTTTTGAGCCATACCTAACAGCACTCAGTGGTTGCTCCTGCAATGCTCTGCTCTGAGAAATTATTCCTGGCAAGCCTAGAGGACCATATGAGATGAGAAGATTGAACCCAGATTAACCACGTGTAAGGCAAATGCCCTACCCTACATTGTTTTGGCCCCAAGATTCATTCTTAAATAGGGAAGTAAATTACTTTAAAATAGTTCAGCACATTACTTTATCTTTTTAATAAATTATAAATCTTTCATATGTACACTTACTTGATGATAGTTTTAAAAAATAATTGGGTCTCACTCTCATTATTCTATATAACTACAGAGGACTTTTGAATCCAGTATTTAACTTTTTAAAGGTAAGATTTTTTTTAACATCATGGAATTTTGCTCATCTAAGTTAAATAGGATTTCATGAAATAAGATTCTAATCCTAAAATATCATTTAGTTTGGTATCTGTTATATTGGTTCATGCCATAGCTCTGCAGCTAATATTTCTCCCATTTATTAAGACTAACAAGTTATAATTGATTGTATTGTCTTTATTGTGTATTTATAGTAACTTTGAATGAATTACTGAAAACCTTGTAGCCAATAAAATTGTCAATTTTATAATAAATATTTTATATGCTAAGAAACATATAGATAAAAGATATGGTAATAATACCCAGAGACAATAGAGATGAGGTTTGAAAGAACCAGCCCCTGTTATGAAGCTTACCACAAAGATTGGTGAGTACAGTTAGATAAATAACTACACCAACAACTAAAATAATGGTAGCGAGTAAGAGAAATAAAATAACTGTCTCAAAAGTTAGGCAAGAACTGGAGGAGGAGAGAGATGGAAGGCAATGGTGCAACCCATTTACAAACATTGTTGTAATCATTGTGCTTAAATAAATATATGAATAAATAAAAGAAAAGAAACAGAGGGGCCCTGGAGATAGCATGGAGGTAAGGCGTTTGCCTTTCATGCAAAAGGTCATCGATTTGTATCCCGGTGCCCCATATGGTCCCTCGTGCCTGCCAGGAGCAATTTCTGAGCATGGATCCAGGAGTAACCCCTGAGCACTGCCATGTGTGACCCAAAAACCACAAAAAAAGGAAAAGAAAAGAAAAGAAAAGAAAAGAAACAGAAACAAGAGAGAACACAGAGGTTATGACACTTGCTTTACCAATCTAAGCTTGATCCCTGGCAACACAACTGTCTCTTGAGTAGAGCCAGATATGTAGTTCCTGAATACAGAAGCCAAGAGTAAACTCTGAGCCCCACTAGCTGGGATTCAAAAAAATGTGTTGTCTATAATGGACAACTAATAGATTTTAAGTTCATTTAAATACCATAACTCAATTTTGTAAGCTTCTTTGAAAAAGTTAATAAAGTATTATTTCAAAGATTGACAAATTTTGTATTGGATGTACCCAAGGAGGCATGCTTCTATTTAAATCCACAGCTTTCTCTATTTGCCCTTTTATAAATGTTACTAACATTCTCAGTACCATAGAAATTAGTCTACTGTGAAACACATAAGTTTGTAGGCAATGTAAAATAGATAAAAATTATTTATTGTAATTGAATAACAAAAATAAAATATTATAATTATTGGTCTTTATATGATATAAAATTATGAATTAATTGATAAAATTAAATTAGAATTACTAGCTGGACAAGAAAATAGTACAGTAATAGGCAATTGGCATGCTTGTGTCCCACCCAGATTGTATCCTCAGCATCACATGTGACCCCTCAAACATGAAAAGTGAACCCTTAATGCAGATCCTGGAGTAACCCCTGAGCAAATCAAGGTATGATCAACAAAGAACAACAAACAAACAAAAATAATAAGAAGTATAATTATAGAATTGTATAAATGAAACTATAAATAAAAATTACATAAATTTATAATAGAGTACTTTTACACATATAATAAGTAGATGTAGTTATAAGCATTTTATTTATAAACAGAAATATACCTTTGAATGTACATATTAATACAATTATATTTTTATAAACAAACATTATTTAAATATAGCTACATTTAATACTTACCTATGCTAACTAGATCTTAACTACTTTATTTTAACAAATTATTACTTCACTTACTCATATGGACTTATTCTCATGAATTTTATGAGACATCATTATGGTGGTTCATAAGATGAGAAAACTGTAAAAAGCTCAGTCTTTTCAAAATTGCAGAAATTTTGATAGTAAAGCCAATATTTGATACCAGGAATCAGAAAGTAAGTGAACATTTTAAAATTATTAATATGTTTTAAAACTATGTATTTTAAAATATGACAATAAACCTCAAATAATATGTTAAAATAACAACTATTTAAAAAGAAAGTTGTTTGATTCATAACCTGGTGCTTGAACTTAAAATATCAAAACCTCAAATATTCAAGTATTTTTGAGTCACTTCCTCAGTCACACAAAAAGATAATTGTTGTTATAAAAATTTGACTTTTAATACAGAAGGTGAAATATATAACAGATTTGTACATTTTTTATTAATTGTGTAGAATCTTAGACAACATTTTAACTATATGCTCCTTTGTCAAGTGACATATGTACAGCTTGATTATTAACAACCAAGATCTTATTACTTTGCTGCTATTCATTTCAACCTCATCATAAGAAAAGACAATTCAGACAATTAATAATTGAGAAAATTTCTATTAATAATTAAATTGCACTCTTAATAAGGTCATGAAATGTGATGAAAAATTGAAGAGATGTAAAAAACTCTAGAAATATTTAGGTGAATTTATATTGCTAGCATAGAAAATACTGAAAATATTTAAAGCAATACAAATATGCTTTTGTACAAAAAGATGGATCAAATGCTGATATGGCTGACATATAATACTAGTGGTAGAGGACTCCTTTCTAAAGTACCTGATCTTACCAGCTTCCTCCGTTTCTTACTTACTGGATTTTTACTCTATTTTTAAAGCCTATAATATTACTTTTAAACTTCTATTTATAACAAATCTCTCAGGTCACATCCACAGCAGCTTTACTTTACATTGTATATGTGATACTTATGTAGTCTTTTAGAAAATCAGTAATAATCTTCCAATTTTAATATTCATGCCTTTATTCATAAGCTAATCTCTGAAAGGTACCTTTATGTAGTAAATTAGCATATTTATTGTCCCACGAGCTAAGATATTTAGAAATTTAGGACAAAAAGTTATTTCAAGAGGGAACAAAGAAGGAAATGAGATTGGGAGAAAACATACACCTATTACAAATATTTGATAACTACATCATATATGTGTTAGATTCTGAATCACAAAGTGAACATAAATGATAAAATCCCAAGTAATATCTGTTGTTCATTTTATCACTCTATTTAAAAAAAAACTCCTAATTTAATAACTTTTCTCTTACTCTGAAATAATCTAGAAATAAAGAAAAACTAACCTTTAGTCTCTGACTGCAGAATTAAGATTACCACACATAAGGTTATGGGAAGGACTATTTAAAATATGGTGGAGAAATATTTGGTATTTGCTAACAGAAATATTAGAATTGCAAATAATTAAACCACTGACACCTAAATAAAAAGTACAAAAAATTTAAAATAAACAGAAATATAAAGATGTACAAATAATAATTTCTTAAATGATAAAGGGAAAAGCAGAGATACAAATTGATTTTTAATGAATGTGGCTCTGGTGTTTATGATGTTTAAAAACTAAGAAATGAGTTCATTATGAAATAAATAAAACTATATACTTAAGAACATATTGCATTTATATTTTCAGACCTTTAAATATCAAAATTAAAAAGATTATTAATAATTATTAATTATTAATAATGGAAATTATATTTGATTGTGTAGTTGTTTTGAACAAGAATGACCAAGTTTGATAACTGCACTGAATACCAGTCTTGAAGCCTGCCAGAAGTGATCTTGAGCATAGAGATGTGAATAAATCCTGAACAAAACAGGCATTGCCCCCAAACCAACAAAACTAGTATTAACAATAACAGTAATTATATTTTTTCTGATAAATTAAGTGCTTATTGCAGAACAGAAACAGATGCATACAGATGCATACTATATATTTATAAAATTGCAGTACATCTTCTATATCTGGAAAAATCTTCAAATATAATTGGTATTTTACTTCTAAATTATTTGAATATTAGACAAAACTAAGTAAAGCTTTCTTTTCTGTTGATTTTGATTGTCTTTATTTATGTTTAGACTTGTTTTTTGATATCTACATCTCAAGTGAAACACCACATCAATTTTCATGTTAGGCCAGTAAATGACAGTAGTAAGTGTGGCGACACAATTCATAAATTATTAATTGTTTATATTCCTTTAATATTTATTACTAATTTATAAAGGTTTCCATATTAAAGTGCATACATGTAATAAAATAACTAGTGCCTAAAATAACAAATTTTAAGTATAATTTAATATGATGATATCTGATTATTTGCAAAGTAAGCCATTTTTCACTGAAGACTTCGTAAAAGTTAATCAAGATTTTTGCTATTGAGTTAAAATAACTCAATACTATAATTAAAGCTGTTATATGCAGTACAAATATTAAATATATACATATCATTTGAATAAAATATTTAAAAGGCTTCTATTCTTCAAAATCTCTTTCTTATTTAATTTAATCTGAATTTATAACAGTTTATGTTGACTCATTAAACTCACAGAGAATGTATTGGAAGCTTCCTTCACTTTACTTTTTTATTCCTCCCTTCCTCCCACCCCCAGCCCCAACTCTAGGTTTTATAAAAGTATTTTTGGGTTAAGTTCACAATATTTACCTTGATGTTTAATAGATATTAGTATTGAAACAATCTGGACCTCAGTTTCTGTTTTGGAAGCTATCTACTACTCTTTCTATGTCCTTGTTCATGATGATGTTGCTCCAATTTTACATTTCTTTTTGGTTCAGGTTTATAATGTTATATTGTTCTGTGAATTGGTCAATTAATTATAGATTATATAATTTGGTGTCATGTAAGGTTGCATAATACTTTCCTGATATTATTTGCACTTCATTAGTATCTGTTTAAACTGTATTTATTTTCTTACTTTATTCATCTTTGAATATGGCCAAATTCATTTCGTCCTTTGTATAAAACTTCACTAGAAATATAAGAAAATAAATGTCTGTGCAGAGCACATGACTAAAATAAAATTCTTTAGTTATATTGCTACTATGAGATCCATAGAATTATAAGTGTGAGTTTTTACTAGAAAACCAATATCATGTGATTGATTCATCGCTCAACTCAGAGCTGAAGTTGATTATAGGCTTACCACAAACATGCGATTGTAGATGGAACAAATCTATGTTTAGGCAGAAGGAAATGCTAGAACTTTGGTTAAGAAGCAAACGCCAAATATTACTTGAAAGTACAATTTGGAAATAATATGAGGAACTGGCATCCAACTCGGGCTGGCTATGTCCCAGCAAATGACCTATTTTTTTTTTTTTTTGTTCTGCCTTTCTTACCAATTCAACACAATTATTGGTCAATGATTGTCAATAATCTATAAAATTTATTTTCCTTTATCTAAATTTAGGTACCATGATCATATACATGTTTGTAATTGGATTTAAGTCATGAAAAGAATAAACTGCCCCCCTTCACCAGTGCAACATTTCCACCACCAATGCCCCTATCTCCCTCCCTTCTCATCCTCTGCCTGTATTTGAGACAGGCATTCTACTTCTCTGACTCATTAACATTGTCATGATAGTGTAGTTATCTCTCTAAACTCACCACGTTATGTGGTGAGCTTCATATAGTAAGCCAGTCCTTTCATTCCTTATCTTTGTTATCTCTGGGCATTATTATAATACAAAAATGCCTTCCTCACACCTATATTCATTATAGCGCTACTTACAATAGCCAGAGTCTGCAAACAGTCAATATGCCCTTTAACAGATGAATGGCTAAAGAAACTGGTAGATAAATACAATGGAATAATATGCAACCATCAGGAGAGATGAAGTCATAAAATTTTTCTATACATGGATGTACATGTAATTAATTATACTGCATAAAATAAGTCAGAAAGAGAGATAGACTCAAAATAGTCTCACTCATCTATGGGTTTTAAGGCAATAAAACTCATTTTCAAGGTTGATACAGATTATCATGAATTAACACAAGTACTCAGATTTATCCAATTTACTTAACCTTCATTAGCTAATCTCAGGAACTATGTACAGTACCAAATTCATAGCAAGAAATGCTCTTTAACATTATTCTTAAATGATTTATTTCA